>JABFPB010004264.1:0-15249 GCA_022817645.1 Ceratoteleas bidentatus | reverse complement strand
GTAGTGACCATATTCTATACAATCTCCGTGATGCAATACAGCACTTATAACTTTAAATAATTTTCCATTTATATTGACTGCATTATTCGAAGCCGAAGGTATTGACACATTTAATGTTTCACTTTCATTATTATTTGTATTTTGAAATAATAAGAATTGAATTACAATTACATTTTTCATAACTGAAACTTCTAAGTAATTCTATAAACTTATGTTTTTACAATTTGGACATATACCATTAATAATTTCCTTCCATTTAAATTAGTGCAAGTGTGTTAAATTTTGGATAGATTAACTGGATTATCTAAGTTAAGTGGGGCTGTAACGTTAAATTTGAAACCATTGAAATTTCATCAATAATAATTAACTGAATATCTTTCAGTTCGTCTCTCAGCACTTTCAATGTTATATCAGATAAGGGTTTATATTTTGGAATATATCCATGTTCAACTGGAAGTTGCAAAAAACGATGAATTGTTATTCCATCGATGTTGTAAGCTGCGATTCCTGTAGGGGCAGTTACAGCCACATTTTTATTTAAGGTTTGTTTTACCCAACATTTAACGGTTTTTATCAAGAAACTTTTACCTGTTCCGCCTTGTCCACTTACAAACAGTCGTAAGATTTTATTTTCATTACTTGACAGTGCAACAGTGATTTTATCTAATACTCGTTTTTGATCCGTATTTAAATTATTTATCATTTCCGGAAGATTAAAGTTTGCATATTTTTCATTAATATCTTTCAGTTCTTTAGTAATTTCATCTATCTCCAACGGTTGGAATTCTATAGTGCAATCTTCCTCGTCTTGGTGATCATTCTTCAACTGTTCACTTATCGCTTCTTTAATATTATATAAAGCATTTCTAATTTCATCTATTTTGTCGTGGTGTGTTACTTGAATCGCTACTTGAAAAATATTCTCTCGTAGAATTGATAGTTGCAGCATATGTTGTGAAACCATTTTTAAACTCATTTGATCTCGCCACGGTTTGTATAAAAAAAGAAGTGAAAAATAATAATTTTCGGGTTGAGTGTTTATGTTATGCCTGTAGTGATTAATGAAATACGGTTTCCTTCTTTTTTTAAATAAAAACTACCTAGTATTTTCCAGAATTCGCCTGATTTTGGTTTATATTTTACTACATCATACCATTTTGCCATATAGTATAATGTTTTTTCAAATTCTGATGGTCTAGCTGGATAATAAGTGTCTGTAAAAGAGTTACAAAAAATATCACAAGAATTTTTATCTAATTTTTTATATCGTTCACGTGTTTGAGTTTTCTGTTTCTTATAGGATTTACATTAATCCAGCTAATAATTGTATCAGAATCTGTTCCATATAAAGGAATCGTATCAGCAGATTCAAGAGCACCGCATTCTCTGTTACTTAATGTGCGTAATGCTAATTGCCATAATCTACCATAGACGGATTTCGATGTAGAAGTGGAATTAAAGAAATCTAAGTCATTAGTTATTTCTGATTTTGTAGTATACTTAGTGCAGTATTGTGATAAAATACAACTTTTTTCACCAACAAATTGTATGTCCATATTACCCTCCCATAAGAGCATTAATATTGGACTATAATCATTTATGTATGTTTCTGCTTCATTCCTCGTAAATAGTACAACCGATTTTTTATTTTAAATGTTTTCTTTGTACAATGGACGTTACATCTTTAATTATTATTTTATCCGTCACTATAGTTGGGAAAGAAAATTTACACAATTGCCGTATTCCAGTATTAGTTTTTTTACTTCTTAAACAATAATTGTTATGCTTATGAAATTGATGAGTTGTTACTTTTCTGTGTAGTTCAGGATACAATTTTTTATTGGGAATTTTACAAGATACGTGTTTCAAAATAAATTCCGCAACTTCTTCATTAGTCGATATACCTATTACTGGAGAATTTTTTACCCATATAAGCATATGTATATGCTGCATCCGGCGACTTTGATATTCTCATCTCCAAAAATAATGTACTACTTCCCCTATGGGATTATCTGGAGATGTAATAAAATCTAACACGGCGTGAAATTTATTGTCGAAAAATCTACTTGCTGATACTGGATCTAATGTTATCATTTCATTAATAGACTTATTTTTCATTTCAGGATTCACTGTTACCTGATATTCTCTTAAATCTCCCCACAACCATTCACTAGGACTAAATGTCAAAAACCACGTTGCTGGACCGTAATGATCTATCATACAGGTAATATCACACCGCGGTTTTTTCCAATATTGTCCAGTATTCCGTAATTTTGAAAATACATTATTAATATTTAAATCTTTACCTGAATTGTTTAAATTTTCTAGATAATTTGCGGCTGAATATTTAGTTTTATTTGCAGTTACATTTATGGTATGATAAATACCGCTATATAATTGCCTCATGTTACTTTCATTTAATAAATAATATAAATATTGTTGGTTTAATCTAAACTGAGAATATTTTGACATTATTCTTACTTTTATATAATCAGAACTACCCAATTTTATTGCTCTATTTTCAAATTGGCCGTTTATTCCATAAGGGTATAAATCTGGAAAACAAAGAAGATCTAAAATCTGTGATCAATCGGTTTTTCCATTACTTTTAATAACTGGTAAGTTGCAGATGGGGATATGTTTGCTCGCGTTTCGTACATTGGGTATATTGTATAATTATCATAAGACTCAGATTCACTGATTTCTCTTATAAGTTAATTAGGTTTATGTTCAACATGTAACTCCATACTCATGTCGTATAATTTTGCATTTCCTTGGAGTCCATACCATGTTATTGCTGTGTTAGATTCACTCTTGTTATCAAATTGTTGTGCAATATCTTGACATCTCGAAAATTTGACATATTTATATAAAGGATTATTTTTCTTCAACCATAATAACGCTCTAACAATTTTATTCGCGTTACATCTAAATTTTCTCAGATGTAATGACTTTTTGACGGAATACTTCGAATCAAAACATAAAATTCCCGAAGAAAATCTATTGTCTCATTTGGACCTACCATTGTCTTCAAAGTTTCTTCAATTGGAAGCGGTAAATGAAATGTCCTCCCTTTAACTTTCAGCATCTTTTCTCTATGGGGAATATTTTTATTCGAAACAGCTCCGATTTTTGTTACAACTTGAAACGATTTGGCTAATTGTATAAATATTTTTTCATACGAATTTAAATTGTCTATTTCTGAAACTGGAGTTACTTCTAAATTTTTCAGAACGCACGTCGGAGGAATTTCGTTTTGTTTAAATTTTTTGCTGCAGTAAATACATATTTACGTCATATCACAATTTCTTTATTCTAAATAATTTTTTAATCTGTCCATACTTGAATTTAAATAAATTTGTCTTACATTATCTATTTGATAAGTGTTCCTTCTGAAGCATAATTTATTGCAAGACATGCATGGATAGGTTGGAGTATCAGAACATTTATTTATATATCGTAAAAATGCAATTTTATATTTTTCTTTTAACTGCGTCTGATTTAATATCTATTCTTCCCCATGAAAAGAAAACTAGCAAATCTCATTGTTTTTATTCAATTCGTTAATTTCCATTATGTACTCTAAATTGCTTGTTTTTAATGCTACATCAATTTTCTCAATTTTTGAAATAAATAGTTTTAAATCGTAAAATTGTTTTTCGATATGTCTAACTAAAGGATAATGACAAGATAAAAATTTAATAGATATAAACGGCGAATTACATTGCTCTGGTTGAATGTAACATCCCTGCGGATGTCCTAATTTGTTCGTTTTGTTATTCGAACACAAAAATAATTTTTCGACAGTACCTTTGACTGGTTTCATCGTCAAAGTACTCATAATATTTAAACAAATTGTGTTGTTTAATTATACAGGGTGTTAAAAAATTCCGGGTTCTGTGATCCGGTGGCCTCCTCCTGGATGCCTCCCTCTGTAAAACCTTCAAGGTCTTCCGGCGGCTGCTCCGGGTGCTACTCGGCGTCGACTTCCTTGTCCTGGGATGTGAGCGAGGTGGGAGACTCGCCGGCTTCGGGGGCGACCTCTCTGCCCCATTGAGGGGCGAGGACCTCCCACCTGCACTTCGAGCAGACCCGGATCACCGGGTCGGTCCACGGAAACCAGGGCCCGTATATTGGACTCTACGGCTCCTCTGCGAGCTCGCTCGGTCCTGGACCTGGTCCAGGGTCCCTATAGTCGATCGGGGGTAGGGCTTCGGGGGGTCCCCGATTCTCCCCGCTCCTCTGCTGAGGGTCGCTCGCGGTCGTCCCCGCGGCCTTGCGCCGCCCGCACCTTCTGGGGGGGGGGGAGCGGCGCACCGGATTCCCTTGGACTGCCGTCATCGTCGGCTCGCTGGGGCGATCGCCGTAGAACGGCAGTTGGCCTCGGTGGATCCTTCCCGGATCCCACCAGGGATCGCTCCCGTGCGTGTCGCTCATCCTGTAAATTAAGGGGGAGATTAGTTAAGCTGTCTATCCAGGGTTTTTGGGACAGGTGGACTTTAGCGGCCGGCTTCGCGGCCTCGTCCACGAGCTCGTACAAGATGGGAGAGAGGACTTGAGATACGGTAAATATGCCCTCGTAAGGGGGTACTAGCTTGTCACATCGTTTCTCTGCTGCTGACGACAGTACGTGCGCGGTTCTCAGAACGCGATCGCCCTGTATTCTGCAGCACCTCCCTTCTCCCCATTTTAAAGTACACGGCTATCTTTCGCGCAGTGTCCCTCAGGTTCTTTCGGATCAAGTCGTATAGTCATCACCATGCGTTCCATTCGTGTCCCCCAGTCCGCCACGAGCACGGGGTTTGGCTTGTCCTCCACCTCGCGTTTCCCCTGGGTTTCCGTGCTTACTTCGCGCCCCATGTTCAAGAGCGCCAGACTCATCCCGGTCGAGGCATGCCGCGAGCTATTCGTTGCGAGTTGGAACTCGCCTAGATGTTTGTCCCAGTGCCGGTGGTCTTGACCCCGAAAGCCAATCGTGGTACATCCCCGGCCAAAAATTGTATCGGGAAGCCCTTTCGTAGGTCTTCTGGATGCCCGGATGAACCGCCAGAACTCATGAGTTTCTCTGAAGACAGAACTCCATCTCTCCTCGAGTAAAACCAACTTCCAGCCCACGTAGTCGTCCACCACGTCTTTCATGTTGGGACTAGGCCGGTGGTGTTATAGTTGGCCTCCTCGCACTGCCCATTTCGGGAACTTACCTGGGTTCTCCGTTACGTCCCTTACTCGACCGCTGTATCACGGATCCGCGGAGATCTCTAGGGATGCGAGGCCTTCGGTGGGTCCGAAACCGGTCGAAACATCCTGGTACATCGGGGACAGGGCGTCGGGTACATGGTATTGCGCCCCTTTCCGGTGGACGACTTTAAAGGCGTACTCTGGAAGATCTAGAGAAAACCGAGCCAGCCTGCCAGTCGGGCTTTTGATGTTCCGCAGCCACTGGAGGCTACTATGGTCGCTTACGACCGTAAACGTGTATCCCTCAAGTTAACAGTGGAATTTACGGTCCGCCCATAAGATCGCCAGGCATTCCCGTTCCGTGAATGTGTAGTTCCTTTCCGCCGGGTTCAGGATCCTACTCGCATATGCCACGACTTCGCCGTCCCTTGTCTGTGTCAATACGGCTCCCAAGCCGAAAGCGATGGCATCCGTCTGAAGGACGAAATTGGGTCGCGCCAGCACCGGTACCGATCCGAGTGCCTCCTTCACTCGAAGGAAGGCGCGGGCCTGATCTTCTCCACAGGCCTATTTTGTGGTTTTCTTCAGTAAGTTGGAGAGTGGTGCAGCCTCTGTGACGTAGTCCGGAACGAAACGCCGATACCACGACGCCATTCTATAGCCGGGACCACCTTGTAAGCATCGACGCGGAAGCCTCGTTCGTTCACCACGAACCCGAGGTAGCTGATTTCGGGACAGCAGAACTCGCACTTCTTCCGGTTGAGTTAGGCCGGCTTCCTGGATCCTACGTAGTACCCTCTCCAAAAATTGGAGATGTTCCTCAAAAGTCTCCGTAACCACAATTATGTCATCCAGGTACGAATAGGAATAAGGAGCCATTTCCGCGATGATTAGACATGTCCAGCAGACGCTGAAATGTCGCTCGCGCTCCGCTCAATCCAAATGGCATCCGCCTGAACTGGTATAGCCCCATCCCGGGCACCGTGAACGCAATGGCTTCCCTCCTCCATGGGGATCTAGAAATACGCTTGACTGAGGTCTAGCATCGAGATGTACCTCGACTTGCGCAGCATATCCAAGATCCTGGTCATCCGGTCATGTTGTGTAGCGGGTATGCATGCTTCCTGGATACCTCGTTCAGCCGCGGAAAGTCGAGTTAGAGCGTAACTTCCGTCCCTCTTATTCATCATGACGATTGGCGTGGACCTGCATGCATCGACTCCTGAACAGCAGGTGAAACCTGGCGTACCCGATGCCTGCATGGAGGACGGCCCTCCACGTCGTCAGTACAATGGGTGTGGCTTTCCCACTCCCTAGCAGACGGTTGAGTAGATTCTGGAGCTGGGCTGCCTGTTCCTGGTTCAGCTCCCACACTCCTGGTTCTTTTCCGGCTTCACGGCAGGTTCCTTAGTAGTGATCAGCCCTGAGCCACTCTGATCTGCGCGGACACGAAGGTTGACTCTGCTCGAACACGAACCTCGGCCCCGTCTTCCGCAGAAATACCACCCCTAGCACCGCGTCATAGGTTAGGTGGCTCAAAACCCTGAAGCGCTAGGGAAAATTGTCAACGCCGGTGGCGATCTCGACCTCGACTTCCCCCAGACACTTCTCGAGCGACCTGTTGGCCATCGAGATGGGCATGCTACGGAGACCTGTAGCATCTCCATCTCCCCTGCGGGCTATACATTCGAGGCAATCCTGGACCCTCACGTTTGGTTTCCCGCATGCATAACAATCAAACGGCGTCTTATTCGAGCAGTCCCTCCGAAGGTGGCCCTCCTGGTGGCACCCGAGCACCTGGTGGCTTCTGACGCGGGTGACCTTCGAGCGTACTCCGGGGCGCTCCACCGTTCTCCACCTTCTTCAGGACCCCCGTCCGCAGTATCTGGGGCGACTCCAGTGCCGCCAGCGGTGATCGCAACTTCTCCCGCTCCGACACGCCTAGAGTATCCGCTCCGTGATGGCTGGGCCCTTGGTGGCTGGGCCCTGGAAAGGTCGACCTCTCCCGGGTAGGGGGCGGCTTGTATCGCTCCTGAGATAGCAGCGCAGCTTCGGCTTGACGTCCCAGGGTGCTAAGCTCCTCGAAGGTCTGGAACTGCGACCGGACGAACTACTGGTGGTACCGTGGATGGAGGTTCCGGTAGGTCCGGTCCAGCTAAGCCCGAAGGTTTAAGGCTGGAATGGCGTATAACATCAGTTGCCGGTACTGCACGATAAAATCGGATATCGGCTCCTTTTCGCCCTAGGTCCGTTCCTTCACGCCCTGTCGCAGGTAGTCCTGGAACTCTTCGTCCCCGTATTAGCGTCGCAGGGCTTCCTCGAAATTCTGCGAGTCGTGCCACTCTGCGCACTCCTGCCGATACCACTTCAGGGCGATGTCCTGGAGCAGGTCAGGCAGGGCCCTTAGGAGGTCGTCATCCGTAACGATGGTCCCCCTTCTCATCTCGGAGATCCTGCGTAGGAATTCCTCCATTCCCAGCTCCTCACCCCGGGACAACGTCACATCCCAATCCCTGATTATCCGTCTAGCGTCGACCGCGCCGGCTACAAAGGTTGGGGCCTCAGCTCCAAAGGTCGTGGAGTACGCGAACGTAGATGCCGGGGGTTGCAGACTCGGGCGCGGCCGGACCCGTGCTCCCCCCTGGCTCGTTCGGGGTATTGTTCCCAACTTCCCCTGCCCTGCTACGGGAATGATGTGGAGATTGGGCCCCTTCGCGTCGTACCCTGGTTCATGGCCCACTGGGCCCATATTAAGTTGGTCCCCGAGTCTAGGGTCGTCTCATTTGAATCCCGGAATCTCACTTTAAACGGCGTTTATTTTCGCGTTTTGGTGACCGCCTATCACCGCCTATCAAACATTACGAGCGCGCAACAATAACAACTGACGGAGGTCACTGACAGCGGCTGGCCCGCGACGCGACTCGCCCAAATCCGCCCGATTTCCTCCCCTGCACATCCCGCTTCAATGTTCCAAGCCTTTCCCCGGGTGTCGCCGCTACGGTACCTCTCTAACTCTTTCGCAAATTTTGACAAATTTCGCCTATGGCCCCTACGTTGGGCGCCAGTTATGACGTCCGTTCCGGTTACCCTCCGGGACGGTGCACTGTTACCGTTCGGCGCAAACCCTTGGCGCCAGATGACCGGGGTCACAGCGAGCTCAATGCGAACACGCTTTAGATTTGGGTTAGCGTCCCGGCTAGCGTGGTGTGGATAGGGCAGGCGAAATAAATCGAGACGCGTAATTTCGAATCTGGTTTATTGGGGCACGTGCCCCCGAAATGCGCGGGTAGATTGCGGGCGTTCAGCGGCCCCAAATGCTGGCCACACGGCCGTCTCGCTATCCCCTTCCCGCTCCCCTCCCGTGGCGACACCTCGCGCCCTTCTTCTTCTTTTTCTTCTTTTTGGCCCGGGTGGTCAAACCAAAATGGCCTTTCGCAGGTCAGGAGGGTAATTATTTAAGTGTGATTTAATGAATTGTGTGCGCCACGTGTAGCAGCGGTAACGGCGGCGAACAAAATGGAGGCAATTGGGGAGGATCAGGAACAGAGGACACGTGAAGGAAAATGGGGAAGGTTCGCCGCACGTATACCGCCACTAACCTCAGGTGGTCGCGAGGTATCCGCCGGGCGTTAGTGAAAACGGGCACACCACGGGAAGGTCCCAGGTTGGAAAGCACGTGACGCACAGTTGATGTTCTCGTGCCCACACCTCGCGCCCACTGCCTGGGCTCCCGAATCCGGGAGTGACTCACGGCGATCGGCGTCCTCCACGAGCGGTCCGCAGCGAAGGTGAGTCCGGCGCACGGCAGCTGTGTAGCGCGGCTGATCCTCGGCGGCGATCCAGCGCTGCGGCGGCAACGATCGGGTGCTGCCGCCCGCGGCCCTCCTGGCCACATGTACGGGTGTCGGCGATTGAGGGTGCTGCTACAACCCGTAGCTCTCCTGGCCACGTCGTTTTGGTGGCGGCGATGGCAGTAATTGCGCGCGAGTAACGGCGGGATTCGCGTGTCACTGCGCGTACGTCCGGCCGTTCAACCAATAGCAGCAGAACTACCGGCGCGTAGCGCGTGGCGCAACTTGTCGCGGGTCACGCGGTTGCACGAAAGTCCTTCGCGGCCGCGAGTTTCGCGCCGCGGCGATTAGGCGTGTCAGTGACGTCGCGCCGGGGCACCACGTCACAATCTTTATTTTTAAGCATTTTAATTTATAGCAAATATTAGCTAATTATTTGTAAAATTATTTTAATTACGAATATTTATGATGTTTCGTAAAAACAAAAAAAAGTGACGGGGTCATGTGATGGCGTCTCGTAATATCCAGTGGATTTTAGTCTTAAAATCTTTTTATTATATAGAGAGATGTAGGAATATATGTAGGTGATGTGCAACAAAAATATCCTGAAAATACGTATATAATATATTTGTATTCAGCAAATTTTTGCATTTGCACTTTGGATAATTAGTGCTGAGGATATTTTTACACAGGTTATTTTTGTCAAAGGAAATTTAGTTTAAAAATATTGACATTTTGCCCAATCAAATTCCCACCCTTGCTTTTTCCTACCCAGCACCTTCGCCACGCGACACTAAATTACCCCCATTGTGGCCAAAAATTACCACTTTAGACATTAGACTAAAAATCGATAAAACTAAATCCAAAACCAATGCATTCCCAAAGAACAGTTACTCAAAATCCCTAAACAACTACTGTTCAGAATCGCCACCGGGTTTTTCCCGGAACTAAACTAACAGCAATTTAAATCTCAAGCGTAGGAAATTTAAATGTCCCGGAAAAGCCCTTGCATCGGCAAAACACGATTCCAGGTTCGGCGTCCCCTAAATCACCCGGGATTCGTTCAGTCACAACTAATTCCTAGTTCTAAATAAAGCCACATTTATTCAAAAGGAAAATTTTCGCAAAAATTGAAAATTACAAAAAATTTATTTCGAAATATCCTGACATCTTTATGGCGAAATGCAATCGCGAAGAAAGGCGAGGGTCCTTGCTGGATCATCTTCACGACCCACTCATACTGACTCAAATAGGCAACCGCACTAATTCAGACAACAAAACAACGAAACTTCTGGATATGGGGTTAGAGAGAAGCGATTGGGACTTTTAGGCGAGAGCAGAAGTGCCTCACATGCCCGTTTGGCCGCCGCGTGATGGTCGATCCAGGCTTCCGATCTCGCGAGCTACCCACCCACAAATTCCAACCAATTAACTTTCGGTGGACCAGACGGATTCCTGATTAAAATTTCTATTCCAGAACCAAAAACGGAATCCAAACCAAAAACCAAACCAAAGGGAATTTCATTCCCTTATTCAGAGGGAATTAACTTCTATTTCGTTTTACGATTAATTTTGTTTTTGTATAGGGTATTGAACGGGGAAGGAAATCAGTCTTTTTTCTGAAACTGACATGCAGTATTTGTTTCAACATGTACATGTTTCGGTACAGAACGGCTGAGACTGGCTGAGTTCGTCTAAGCGCGGTTGAGATCGGCTTAGATCGGCAGAGAGCGGCAGTGACCGGTAGCGACTGGCTAAGATCTGCACAAGCAGACAGAGACCGGCAGATACCGGCAGAAATCGGCAGAAATCAGCTGAGAAACGCCTAAAATCCCCCAAGACCGCCAAAACCGCCAAAATCCCACAAAGACTGCCAAAGTCCCCCAAAGACTGCCAAAATCTCCCAGAAACCGTAAAAATCCCCAAACACTGTAAAAAATCCCCAAATATTCCCCCAAATCCCCACAGACCGTCAAATCCCGCAAAGTCCCTAAAGACCGCCAAAAATCTCCAAAGACCCCAAAAATCGATGACAATTACCAAAGACCGATAAAAATCCCCAACGACACCAAAAAACCGCAAAGTCCGCAAAAACTCCCAAAGATCGCCAAAAACCCCCAATAATCGCCAAAAATCTCGCGTAATCGCCGAAATCCCCCAAAAAGTGTCAAAATCCCCAAAGACTGTAAAAATCCCCAAAATACCCCCAAAATCCACAAAGTCCCCAAATATCACTATCAACCCTCAAAAACCGCCAAAGACCGCCAAAGACCATTAGAAACCGAGATGTGTATGGGAGAGAGAGGTCCGAAGGAGTGTAAGGGAGGTTTATATTTGTTCAGTTATTTCATTCACATATTCATCTGTTTCATTCATCATTCAAAACCGCCAAAAACCCCCAAAGACCTCCAAAAATCCCCAAAGATGCCCAAAAACCCCTAAAGATATTAATAATTACAGTTATAATAATGGTAATTCGATGAATTATTAACCAATATTTTATGTTTAATCATTCTTACTAATATATAATGTGACGTGACTGCCTTTGGGGGGGGGGGGGAACTAATAATCAATTTTGAACACACAGTAAGGTAACACACTCCTTCGCCACTGTAGACAGTCGGTTTCCGAGGGGATGTTTCCTAAGAAAATGATTTGGACCGCAACAACTAAATTTAAAAAGGATCGCCACCAAGGAGAAGGCCTCGGACCATAAACAAATATTAACAATATGCAATCAAACCAAGACTAACATCCAAGGTCCATCCAAATCATTTTTTTAACAACTGAACTGCCCCGTGAAGCGGGATATCCCAGATTTTATTGCGCAACGGGATTCCAGACTTTCATTGCCCTATGGCGGGAATTTCAAATAATTCAAAATAACTCAAATACAAATAAATCTCAAATTTATTCACAAAAATCCCAAACTAAACCTAATCATGAATTCCAAATCACAAAAGTCTTGCAACAATTTCAAGTTCGATTCTGACCAAATCAAAATGGCGACCGTGGCTCGCCAGGTGCCGCAACAAAAACCCAAAACTTACAACATTATAACAAAAATTATATGACCTAAAACCTAGTGCTACAAATAATTTGGACCCGGACCGCTACTTTAAGCCCTCGCAACGCGACCCAAAAGGAAAAGATAACTTTGTTACGCAACCAAATGTGCCAGGCAAGATAAAGAACCCAAACGGTCGATATCCAACAAGACCCCCAAGTTACCAATCACAAAACTGAATAAATGTTTCCCAATTTCCAAGTACCAAAACGATCCCACAAAGGCGCGATTAAAAACAATTGGGCACGACCACTAATGATCTAACCTTGCCGGTGCTTCAGCTTTCCATGACGCTACCACAAGGGCCGCTCCGGTGGGCGGGAGCTCAGGTCCGGTGCTGGCCGCTTCCGACTTCGCCGGTGTCCAAATTACGAGAGAGAGCCTCTTCACCCGCGACGACCTTCAGCCGTCCGACACCGCGCCGTTGCCCCCTCCACCTCCGTCCTCCTTCTCTCGCTTGGCTCCTCGCTGGTGGTGGTACCCTCCGCTGTGACGTCATGACTGGACTGTCGGCCGGACCGCGACGCAAAAGCGCGGGAGCGTTTGAACGCCCACAGACTCGGGCCCACTGCGCGTACTTGACGACGCCATTTTATAACCCCGGTACCGGGTCCGGTCCCCTAGCAGGGTAACGGCAACCGATACGTTGGTTCCGCCGGGACTTAATTTCGGCTGGAATGAGGCCTTGAACCCCCTGGCACATTCCCTCCAGAAGGGCGGCTTCTTCCCGGCTACGAGACGGCAGAGGTTGACGGTCGACTACGGTCAACGGCCGTGACTCCTTATCTAGGGGTGACACCGCTCCTGACTACAAGGTAGCGGCTGTATGGTCCAGTCACTGTATGGAGACGCCACGAAGGGGAATGGTGATGGCCGCTACGAGATGGATGGAGTAGCGGCTTCAGCGATTATGGAGTGTTGGTGACTCAGAGCTGTTGATGGTCCAGATGATGCGAGAGAGAGGAAAGACGGGAGGCAGTGGTTGCGCTGGCTACTCGGTCGAAACGGCGGGTGGGGGGGGGATGCTTGACGGGTTCCCGAAGAGAGGCGTGGAAATGGGACGGTGCCTTGTCCCATGGATGCTGGAGTGTCCCGCGATGGAGCTCCCACCTGCCCGCCAGAACAGCCAACGCAGAGCAATTACAATTGCGAGGCTGAAACGCGTACGGGAAAAATGAGATACAAGCCAAAAATAACCGAAATAAAACCCCAGAAGAAACCCCAAAAGAAACTCATAAAAAACCAAATCCGCAATATTTCACCCAAACATCACCACACAATTTATCTCATTACACATTTTGTAATACCAATTAATAACACAGAAAAATCTCATCAATTCGCAATGACCAAATAACCAAAACAAGAAACATTTCAGAATCACAATAAAATCCTGGCTCATTGCGAAAAAAAGAGGGGGGGGGGAATTCATACACGTTTACATGTTGTTGACACAACATGTAAACGTGTATAAAACCTCAACATTTAAACGGGTATACGGGACATTTTTACACAGGACATTTTGACCCAGGACATAATTTAGCGGACATTTCGGCACGGACATTTTGGGCAGAGGACATTTCGGGCAGGACATTTCGTCGCAGGACATTGTGGAAACGGGACATTGCATTACCAACCCGAATGTAACAATCGTCACCGTATAAACTATGTAAAACGTTAGTGGAGAACCGATTAAACATCTTTATGTATTTATTATTTATTGTGTAGGTGTTGTAATGTTATACAAGAAAAGGATTAGTTATATGAATGCATTAAAATTATTATGACATATGTGTCATGTGTATGTGATTTTCCTGACATGTGATTTAAAAAACGTGATTTTATAGTATATGTGATCTTTTTGTTGTGTGATCTGTTGTCCATGTGATCTTTTGGTAGTGAGATCTAATGATTTGTGATCTATTTATAAGTACCCGTACATTGTGCATCAAATACTGGTTGGTGCAAGCGCGGAAAATCGTGAGATCAGTCATTTTTCATTGCGTAACGTGTGCCCGGCTGAACTCTGACGCAGCGCAGCAGCTCATAGGTGTCGCCCCTCCTCTCGCGTCCTTCGTCCCCAACGTCCTTTTCTACATTGCAGAGTGGATAACTCTGAAATCCGCATGGCGGGCGGACGAGGATCGCACTCGCATCCGGCCTAATTAGCGTTATTCATTTGCCTTGCGGTAAAAGCCGTCATGTGGAAGTCGTGAGTGACTATTCCACATCCGCGTTTCTCACAGCATTCACCCGATTTTGTTCCCGCCGAGGGCTGCCAACCCACATGCATAGCGATCGGGGTACGACGTTCCAGGGTGCGGATCGCGAGCTCAGGCACGCATTTCAGGCTGCAATCTCTGATCATGGCTTCCGTTCGTGGTTAGCGAATGATAACATCATGTGTGTCTTTATACCATCAGCCGCGCCTCACTTCGGAGGATTGTGGGAAGCCGGGATCAAGAGTTTGAAAACCCATCTCAAAAAGGTCCTTCGCGATCAGACGCCCACAATCCTTTTGAAGAGCTTATCACCTTGATAGCTCAAGTCGAAGCCTATCTGAACTCGCGTCCGCTTATGTCCTTAACCGACAATCCCGAAAGTCTCGCCGTAATAACCCCCGCACATTTTCTCATCCTAGCGTTTTAGACACTTCAGTATCGCGTCTTTCGCGTTGGCAACAGATCCGAGCATCTGAAATGTTTTGGCATCAATGGTTGGACGATTACATCCAATCATTGCAATCGCGCACTAAATGAAATTACAATGCTCTCCAATCCAACAGCTTCTGAAACAGGACAATCTGCCCCCTACAAAGTGGGAGCTAGGTCGAGTGTTTAAATTGCACCCGGGCGAAGACGGTCTCACTCGCGTGGTTACCGTGCGCACCGCAACGATTTTTGCGTCCGACTGTTAAACTCGCGTTATTATCTGTCGTTCATGACGACAACCCTATCACCCCGGTCCAGTCACTCGCCCTGCTCACTCCTAATGTGTCTTTTGTAGCGCCGTTATCGCATTTATAACAACTTTTACATTAAGGGTCCACTCTTCTCAACAAGTTTCAAAAAATTAATTTTTTTGTTTTCCTTATATTTTCAAAGCTTCAAGTGTCTAGTTTATTGTGGCAAAACCTCAGTTCGATATCTCAACTCGTTCGAGCCTAATTCGGCTCCAGCGCGTTGAGCCTCCTGTGTTGCGCCTAGACTTCTCAGG
>JABFPB010004263.1:0-15247 GCA_022817645.1 Ceratoteleas bidentatus | reverse complement strand
AATCAATTATATAAATAATTTACATAAATTATGCAGCATAATGAGGAAGTACATTGATGTAAACTTTATGTAAATCGATTATATAATTCTTGGTTATCAGGGTACATATTGGCAGTCAAAAATCATTTAATAAATTCTATCACTTTACGCATAAATATGTATATATAATTAGAAGTATATGACGGAAGTTTTTTAATAGGTTACAAACGTTTTTAATCAATAGTGAGGTTGTATTCTAAAGTTGGCACAAATGTTGAGAAACATTTCATGTTTCTTATAATATTTTAGATGCTCAAAAATTAATTCATTAGATAAATAGTTTATCTAAAAGATTACTTCTCTTCGACAAAAATTATATTCCCAACTCATATTATATTCTAAAAATTACATGCGATGTATAAAGGTACGATTCACTCTTCAGGATCCCTTGATTTAACCTATTGTCTGTGGTTTCGATTTTCTATCTCTCTGAAATAGAAAAGGACAGAAGTCACGTGATTGACGCCTTGACAAACAAGATAATTACTTTCCGTTATCCGTTTTCTGCTATTGGTCGCTCACACACATTGATAGATCTGTCACTTTTACAACGATTCTTGTTGATCTCCAGACAAAGGGTTAACCTGATGTGCTTCAAGAATCTAAAATGACATATATTGACAGGGTGACCAAAATCTGGAAAACCGGGAAAATCGGGAAAAGTCAGGGAATTTTGTTGGTCATGGAAAAGTCAGTGAAAAGTCAGGGAATTTGGTCCTGGAATTCAAAAAGTCAGGGAAATTGCTCAAGAATATCATTTGAAGAAAAGTTAAAAAAAGTTAAAAAAGTCAGGGAAAAATGGAAAAAATCTCTGGAAAAACTGGAAAAGTCAGGGAAATTCTTAAAAAGTGTTGGCCACCCTGATTGAACACTAACAAATTAACAAACATAATTATTTCATTCCTTCCTTTTCGCATTAATTCTCTCGCCAAACACGAAACATTGAATCCTCCCGAATTTCGCATCTTGCAATTCAAACTGTCGGACCTCCTTCCGCGCCTCATTTGCAAAACACATTGCAAAGTCCGCTAATTTCCATAATTTTTCTTTTATAAGCAATACTTCCCGAACACAGCCATATCAAAGCGAAAAAGGCCGAGCAGAAAGTTCGCCCTCGGAATAAACTGCGGCCAAGCCGAAGACCGAGAGGTCTTGGCATTTTGAAGTCGGGTCGCAAGTTAATTCGATTCATTTACACATACCAGACTGGCGTCGGGAAACGGTCGAATGTTAGATGCCCGGAGCAACGAGCGGCTGAAGAATCGAAGAACCGGCGCGCATAGAAAATGGAGCGCGCGCCTTTCCCGGGCTCGTAAGAAACCGCATTGTGATTCCGGTCGTCTGCCAACTGCTAACGATGCTCTCTCCGGCGGCAAATGGAGTGCGCCTCGCGCGCTCGTTTCCGAGCGACTTCTTAGCCAATAGCCCACAATTAGCTTATCCTGTTAAACCCCGGCCCGTCCTCTGCTCGCGCGCCCTTCCCTGAATTCGTTCAAATTAACTCCGCGCGACAATTTCCGCCGCGCGCTCTTTACTTTCGACTTTGTCTGGCCCGCTTTCGAACCTGCCGCCAAGAAACTCCGCAGATATGCAAAACAATGCCCGCAGCGGCGCCCCCGCTAAATGTTTTACAGCTAATGAGGGCGTTTCACTGTTTTTGCTCGCGGTAAATTTGACGCCGACGCTGAATGCCGCGTGATTCGCCGCCAACTTTTTATCGCGCAGCGCCACTTTGATTGGACCAGGATGAAATCGCGCAATTACGCGCAAGCAGAAATTAGGCGAGTTGACTTGAGGATAAAAATCGGATCGGTGCAGGTAGTAACTGTGACGGAGCAGAATGGTCATTTTTTGTATGGTGGAATTTTGTTTAATGAACGATTAGCTTGGTAAGTTTTAGGTTATAATGTAATTTCTGCCTTCTGAGACTTTGTGAGTAATATTGTATTTAGAGACATCTTACTAATATATTGTTTAGTGAAGTTGAATAAAAATTGTTTCATTCTGTAAACCTTTCTTGACATCTAAGGTTATATTATAATAACAATAGCAAGATTGGTGTGTTAGTGAAATGCTTGGCTACCACTGATCCATCCATTAAGTATTAGAACTTACTAATACTTAATGTAATCAATAAATTCAAGATATTGATAAATATCTTGAATTTATTGAGGAGTGGTATAACCAATATATAAAATCATTGATTATTCCAGATGATATTTGATTGAAAATTACTGAGAAACATAGTCAATATTTGCATGCAAGAAAATAGTATGTGGATGATATTTGAGGTTATCAAACTTTAACTAACTCAACTCATTGTCTATTGAGTTTTTTACAAAGATGTAATAATTGCAAAAACAGTTCATCATTGTCCCATGTCTTCTTCTCTGTTTTTAATTAATCCCCAAAATGACTTTTTCAGCCCAGTTAATTCAGTTTTTCTGGATATTCGATTCGAAGCATCTGTGCGTTATCCACGAAAGAACCGACAATCTCTCTTTCGAATCCGACTACGATGGCACGCCTAATCCCAGTTGAGCTTTACCGAGCGGCCATATAAGGCGTCATTATCGAAATGGGTTGCTTTTATTTGAAGGCGGTCAGAAATTTTCGTCCCTTATTTGGATTCAGCAAAAAGTCGGGCAGTATTAGCGTCGACGTCTCGAACGCTTTTTCTGGATTCGAAAACCGTCTTGACAAATGCTGACGACATCGTTCGCTTAATCAGCGCTAACAATGTTCGCGAATTCGGTTGATTAATGCGCATAGTCGAAATTCGATTATCGCGGTGTTATGATAAGAGGATTAGCTGATAAAAAATGGGCGGCGATTGTTCGATTCAGCTGACCAGCAATACATCATTGGCCGGACCATAAGGCACCAGTCGTGACCCTCATAAAGCATTCCAGCCTCATTCCAGACAATCCCGCAGGAATCTATTTCACCCTCTTATTCGTGACAATCGCTAAATCATACTGGACTTTTATGTTCGTTCGTCGTTTTTTTTATTTAATGTTCATAAACTTCATGAAACATTAACTTTCCACCTATTATCGAGCCATTCTCTTCTTAAGAAATTGGACGGAAAGTTTTTGTCTGCTGAAACATTGTCGAGAGGAAAACGTTGCCATTTGAACAAATGTTGTGGTGATTTCAGTAGTTTAACTTTATTTCCCAAAAACATATCATCTAACTACGTATTTGAATTAGCTGAAGCAACGTTTTTTCAATTTCTTCCACCTTCCCTTTTTTACTTTTCAAAATATCTTTTCAGTTAGCCACATCGACTGTTAAAATTGAGACATTAACTTGCACGGACTCCGAGGGATGATCTAAATAACAGTGGCAGAGCTTAGCCAGAGGGCAGAAACAATGTTTGCAGCTAGGTAGAGAGAAAGCCTATCTCTCTAATTCTAGAGCTTTCGTAGAATATGGCTACTCCGAGCTGGCCACTATGCCGGCGATCAAGGGTCGTTTCCACCCCTTTTCTGAATTCCTGAATGGCCTTCGAACTGTATAACCCTCGTTTTCCAACCCCATCGTTCCGAACGCAACAGGTGATCCTTTCCCAATATCGCGAACTAACGTGCCATTTCATGCACCGGCCAGGTCACGATGTTTCAACTACTCCCATAGAATAATTTCCAGCGGCATCGGAAATGCACAATTTACGATGATTAAATGCACGCAGATTTCGGTACACGTTTTGTCGAATATGCTGGGGATTGCGCTTTTATTTACTTCCTCACTTTCGCTGGATTAAATGATGAACGAGTATGATCGGATTGAGAGTACGCTTTTTTTAATCCCTGCAATCGATATTTCACGTTATCCCCGAACCTAACAGTTCATTAAAGAACATTTATAGAATTATCTTCTCACTATATTTAACCAAATAGTGACATCTAGCGATTACAAATTACTGAAATTATTTATAATCATAAGCCATCTAACTTATGCAAGAACGAGAAAAGGCGGATTTGACACTGTATCATCCACTTCGGCCAAACCGAGGTACCTTTTCGCAAGACTTACACAGACATCACGCATGACGTAACACGTGTAAGCCTTTCTCTATTTAATATTGTAGACGAGCAGGTTTGCGGTGTTTATTTCGAAAATATCTCGACGCGAAGATCACGCATAAGAATCGCGAGTTGGAAGCTAATGCAATCAAGTTTTAATCACGCTTTCTGGGTCTGCGTCGCCGGGCGGGGGAGAGGGGAGGCAGGGGGCGGTTTTCGCGGGAGGTCGACGACGATGTACAATACAATTACTAGGGCTGTAAGAGGCACTGGTCTCTGGTGTAAGTAGAGGAGGTACCGGTAGATGAGCTAGAATATCCCGGCGATTATATCATGGCGATCCAGCAGAAATTATGCCACGAGACTGCACGCACGGGAAGCGGCACTGAAATTCGCCAAAATGGGAATTCCCCGCGACTGAAATAGAATAGAATATCTCCGGCGCTGATAACTAACTAGTCGTGCAGACGATTTCAGATTAGATACGTTTGAAATTTGTATCATCATTACTTTTGAAAGCGCGTGTGTGTAATGGATACCTGGCGCAATTCAAACTTATATTACGCCGCGGCACAGTAAATTGCGCCACTAATTTTCAGCTCAAATTCGGCCGGGATAATCAGCGCGCGCGAACAGCCTTTCAAAAGTCCCGCCCTTTTTGA
Source organism: Ceratoteleas bidentatus (assembly GCA_022817645.1). Classification (NCBI taxonomy): domain Eukaryota; kingdom Metazoa; phylum Arthropoda; class Insecta; order Hymenoptera; family Scelionidae; genus Ceratoteleas; species Ceratoteleas bidentatus. Next base: position 10,518 of record JABFPB010004263.1, on the reverse strand, counting down.
CGATTTGCATACTTTGGATTTCATTTTTATGGAGGAAACGACTTATTGTACATTTAATCTATTTTAGCTACGAATGGGTTTGACGATATATTGTTCAGTAGTTTAGAATATTAGTATTTGTTTAAAAAATAAAATTTCGTTTAAAAAAAGATGTTTCAATGGAAACTTCAACTTTGTCATAGAAAAATGACTTGTATGTACATACAAAAGTATTCTTTTTCATCCAAAAAGCTTATTTTTAGTCAAACAAATATTATAAAAATAATTTAGTTGTCTCTAATAAATATACTTATTTGGAAAAATTTACTCTGAAGAATGATGATACAAATATATATTTATTTGCTATTAATATCAATTTATTTATCCCAAATAAATAATTAATTTGGTACCATTTCAAATAAATTATTTAGTTATGGTAAAGTGAATTTATTTTGAACTAATACATTATTTTTCTGAGTATAAAAAAAGAGTTAAAAATTCTATTTCTTTTTCAAAATTATATTCCGTTTCTATAACAATTTTCACAGTACATTGGAAAACCTTTCAGAATGATTTTTGCTTGTCGAGAATCTCGGAACGATTTTCAAAGATAATTCCGCGCCTGAACGTTTGCAAGCATTGAAATGCAAAATAATAAGCGCCTAAGTTTTCCGCCGGCAATATCACGAGTCGTTTGGCAAACGTGGATTAATGAATTCCGCGGAACGTGACCTTTCGCGACCCTCCTTCCATGTCTTCACCCTTCAACGTGGCGCGACGGCTGCGATGCAAACTTTTCGAGCGGCGTTCGTCATCTGCTCATCGATCCACATCAGGAACACAATCGTTTGATTTCGCCCAGCCGTGACGCCGCGCGAAATCAAACGACTCAAATCAAAGATGAAAATAATAAGCGATGAGGGTTCAGCCGAAAGCGACGCGGTTGCTGGGGCGCGGCCTTTTCACTCGATCCGCAATTTAAGTCGCCGCGGCCGCGGCGTCTGTCAATGGCAGCAACGCCGTTTTGACAAATTCATTTCGCGACCGCCGCCAATTGTATCCGACGCGAACAATTTCAGGTATACGCGGGGGAAAAGTTATTGAAGCGTTCGCGGCGTGGTTTTGCAGTTGAAATTCAAATGTACGATTAAATTTGTCAAACAAGTCTTGCTGAAATGATCGGATAATACGAGAGTTGTAGTTTTGATGCTGAAAGACTTTTCTCGATTTTATGATTAGCGGAGAGTGAAAAAATACATTATTTCCATTCGAGGATCTTTTTACTATTCTTTGTTGTCGGACTAGTTAAATAATTCTAATTCACTAAAGACGAATTCACTAATGAAGAAATAATTCACTAAAGAAGAAATATGAATGTGAAAAAAGGTTCAATAACTTTTTTATGGGCATTAACAATGATTGTTGAAGAGGATATGATATGTTTTGTTTTATTTTTGTAAACGAAAGCACATGATCATTTCATCTAGTTATCAACTTTTTACGTGTGGATAAAGACTGAATAGTGGGAACCGATATGTGGCAACGCTGGACCTCTTTCTTCCACTTTTTTGCACAGTTAGCGTAGCCAATATTTCGGAATGGGAACCACGTATCGAAAAGTTAAAATAAGTTAAAAATGATTATTTCCATTGTGCAGTTACAACAAATGTGGGGTTTTTCAAATGTCCCATGTTCTGTGCACTTATACCCATGGCCCATAGCATAACCCGAGACGAAATTTCCAGCCTCTTTTCAGCCTCGAACACTTTAAGTTAAAGCTGCGCGGATATTCAAGAGGCTGAAGAGGCTGAAAAGAGGCTGAAACTGTAAAAATTGTGAGCCTCCTTTCAACCTCAAAGGTGCGGATAATTCCACTTGTACATAGTTGAGGGTGAAAAGAGGATAAAATCAACCCTCCTTTTACCCTCTTTTTACTCTCTTCAGCCTCCATTCAATCTCCTTTCAACCTCTTCATCCTTATTTCAGTCTCTTTTAAACCTCCTTTCTTTTTTCCCTCATTTTACCGTTTTTCAGCCTCTTGAATCTCCTTTCAACCTCTACCAGCGTCCTTTCAACCACGTTTCACCCGCTTTTCAGCCTCTTTTCAACCGTATTATACTGTAATTATATGAGTAATAAAAAATAATTTAAATAATTGATTTAATAATTTAATTCAATAATTAAATTTTATAATTAAATAAATAATATAAATATAAATATAAATATTTTTACAATTTTCTGTTAATAAATATTATGTTTTTCGTACATTCATTGCGATACTTCATTTACTTCATCCGTTTTATATCACTGACTACCCGAGCGGAGCACGGGTATTTAGCTAGTATAAATATAAATATAAATAAATAATAAATAAAAAATCCAAGTTTTTTATTTAAACTTATCATATAACCTGTCTAGATTATTTTTATTTTACATATACTCTCAACATATTATAATTTTAATTTTTTAATTATTTTTTTATATAATTCGATTTTTTTTGTTTAAATTGAAAGTTTCAGTTAATATTAAATTACAGTAAACATTACAGTCACTGGGTACATGAAAAAATGCATTACAATTTTTCATCCGCGCGAAGATTTGAACGCAGGTCCTGCAGGCTGTGAAGTCATTGTGCATGCGATGAGCTATTCGTCGAATTGAAAAACGATAGTTTTTAAGTATTACTTGTTCGACGCGTTTAAAAGAGGTTGAACAGACTGAACAGGGGCTGAAAATATGTACCTTTTTTCGAAGTACGTGAGCGAGGCTGAAAATACTAAAAGGAGACTGAACAGTTTAAAAGAGGATATAGAGGTTAAAAGGACGCTGAATGGAGGTTGAAGAGGCTGAAATTTTCGTCTCGGGAAGCCATGTAAAATGCTGAGAAACTATCCCGCGGAAATATTGTTTTCGCTCCACTGCGCTCCATAATAGCTAACTTACCGTCCTTGAAACATAATATATTGAAATGATTATTTCCATTGTGTAGTACAACAAAATTTCCTTTTTCACATATTCAACCTTTTATAAACGACGTTTCACAAATATTTCACACATGTTCAAACATTCCATTCCTACATAAAAAAGTTCCTTTCACAAAAATCTGAAACATGAAATATCCAAAAACATACATGATTTACAGTAACCAAAATATCGGTTAGAAGGGAACATTTTGTGGTAAGACGTCGGGGTAAATCGATACAGAAAACAAGAATTTATGTCGGCGCGGGTGGAGCGTGTTTTCCCGATACTCGCGAGTCATTAATATTTTAATGCGGCTGCCACCTCCTCCCGGCCGAATATATCTTTGCTGGCTGGGTACGCAAAATCGAGGTCTCAATAATTACGTCGCGCGCAGACGGTCGAGACCTGCTTTTGATTCATAGCACAACATACACATCCGCGGCCGAGAGCAACGTCTTTGGATAATCGGAATTCAATTAAACCATTAGCCGGGTGGGTTTACATAGGCGACCGAGCGGCGAGGGCCCTAATGCAGGGGAAAATCGAACGACCGCGTCGGGGCCAACGAGCAAGAAAACGAGTAACTTCGCGGAATAATAAGAAGGCTGCGAGGCTGCAAATTCGCTAACGATTCGCGTATCCTCGGCGCAGACTGCGAATTGTTTGCGGGGGGAGTATTTCGGCGATCAAGTTTCTCGGCGTTTTTCGCCAGGCTAATTGAATTCCCGGATTCCCATCAGACGCGACGAGTCAGAAAATCGTCCGGGCAAATCAGCAAATCGTTTCGCGATTGGCGAATTGATAAGTGCCGATCGATGACGCTAATGAGCGTTTAATCGGGTTATCGGAGGTAATTTCTTTTTCGCCGGGATTCGACAAGTAATCGGGGATTAATGAGCTGAGTCTTCCGAGGGATCGGTAATGGAAATTGCAAACAATTACAAAGCTCGGTTCGATTAAATAAGAGTCCGGGGAAAAAGTAATGAAATTGCGTTCCTTGCCGATGCGTTCGCCGCGTAACGAATTTATCATCGAAGAAAAACACGGGAACCGTCAAACACGCCGACCCGGGGGGTAAGAGGCGCGCACCCCATCCGAAATAGGAAAGTTCAGAACCCGCGGCATCAATATACGGCGCACGGAGCGACGCGCGGGGAGGGCGCGAGTGGATCGTGTCGCTTTTCTCGAGGGTGATCTGTCGACCACCATACATCATGTGTAATACCGGATCCGATTCTCATATTATATACATGCGCGTAGACGTGGCGTACCTGCGCGCCGGCATCGATAGCGTCGCGACGTCCCACTCGTTCCGTTGTTCTAATCCGAAAAGTATAAGTCACTTCGTTTCAGCGAAGTAGGCACAAAGCCGGATAAATGGAAAACTCAAATGGAATACACGACCATTCTTCAACGTCGAGCGTTTCGCCAGTTACGTTATCATTGCTGTCGTGATTATCCTTATTACATTTCGTGCCGAACGCGCCGCGGCGCAATATCTCTCATCCTTTTATGATCACTCTATTCAATGCCCATACAATTATGCCCGAAACAATCATCCGTTACATTAATAGCCTATCATCAATAAGATGACGCCAGGATCATCTTTCTTTTTTATTACATCCACGGGCCTCGAGAGGGTTGGCCCGATCAATCACCCGGCAATCAGGGAGATTGAATTCGAGCTTTCGTGCCATCGACGAAGTCGTCATTTTTCAGTCGGGATTGTTGCGTTAAGAGGTTGTTGCTAACGGTGAGCGGTTGGAAATGACGCTGAGGAGGTTTGAGAGCTTCGAGGCTTTAGGTACATTTCGTAGGAGGGATTGGGTGTATTGAAAATTCGGTTTAGTTTTATAGAATTCGAAAGGAACAAAAGAATGAAATGTGTATTAGTCATCAAGGTTACTGGTTTGAAGGTGTCTGGAAAATACGGGTTTTATGAGACTACTGGAATTTAATAAACTATTTCACAGCTTGAAAAGCGATTAATAAAATAAAAGTGAGCGTATCTGCTTTCTTGCTATGTAAACAAGAATGGGCACAGGTACATTTATCATTCTTATACCAACATTGAATTCAAAACCCTACGTCAGTGTATTCGGAAATTTTATCAACTGGATGTCCAATATAGAATTTAACATTGATCGTGTTCTAAGACAATCTTTGTCTTACAAACTCTCTGAGCTAAATAAAGTCTGCAGATGTCTAAAAGTATAATAAAGTCTGCAAAAAACTACGATAATATTTATAGAAATCTGGAATATTCTGGGATAAACTGCAAATGTACTCAGATTAAGATCTGCAAAACTTTACAAAATGCTACAAAAAGTTTCCACAAAAATCAGAAATATATGTCATCGCATTTCCAGTGTTTTCTAGATTTTTTCGGGACACTACAGAATTCGCAAAACTTCTTCAGAATATATACAAATTCTTGCAGATTATTTTGAGACTTTTTCCAACTTTTGCAGACATTTTTTTAGAAAGAAATCTTACCATCTACGTGTTGATCGTTACGTGGTTGTAACTTTATTGTCAGAATCAGTGTATATTCGTTATTGTTTGTAGATTATATATTCTTTTAGAAATTTCGGATTGCTATTTTTATTTTATTGAATCCGTTGCATACTTAAACAAAAAATCAGAGTAAACACAACTCGATTTTCGAGTTAAAATAGAATAAAAGTTGATCCAACTCCAATGATAGTTGTTTTCAGTAGTTTCGAGTAAAAACAACTAAGGTCAGAGTTGTTTTTACTCTTTTTCTGAGTTATGTTTACTTTATTTCTGAGTAGATTTTACTTTTATTTCGAGTTGTACCATTGTTTACTCAAAAAAGAGTTGTTGTTACTCTCATATTTTTCAGTGTGATAAATAATACTCTCATTAATAAAATGAACACATTACGTTAACTACTCTTCACTCAAACAATTAACAATTACTCCGACCAACATCCAAATCTCCATCCTTCCCCGGAAGTTCGATCTCTCCAACCGTATCTCCAGCAGCATCTCCGACAGCAGACCAGCTTTTCTCCTCCAACAGCATCAGTCATCTTCGACCTCTAACTCCAAAACACTCCTCGAATCTCCCTTCAGCCTCTCACCCAGAAAATGAAACTTACCTCCCTCAGCACTCTGTAAAATGCGTCTTAATTAAGATGCTTCCTCCCATTCAAAGACACTCTTTTAAACAACTCCATTACAAAATTCAACTTAAACCGCCTAGTGTCTTACAACCAGCCTCTAACTACCTCCATTAAAACTAATCTTGCAGACTTCTTCCCTGCACTTAAACGTCAGCTGCAGACAATATTCCCCACCATTCCCACCTCCAATCCAGAACCCCCTAACCCACACCTCCCCCAAACTCCCTTCCCTCCTCTTCTTCCCCAGGTAGGTTTGCCCCCAGAAAATGAAAACTCATATTACAAATGAAACGAATAATTTATTGGTCTGTGCTCCTTTTGCTCGTCTGATCGAAATGGTCACATGAATCTGCCGAAATGATGGGTGCGGATGAGTCCCGGCGTCCTTCCTTGACTAGGCTACGTAAGTCGCGGCGACGACAGGTGCGTGCGCGGCGTAGGTCAGGGGCGCCGGAAGCACGTGCGCGGTCTTGACGAGCGCTGGCGCCGCGTAGGCCACCGGGGCTGCCGCGACCAGCGGCGCGGCCGCCAACACCGGGCTCTTGGCCGAGACCTTGTAGGTGCTCTGGTAGCTCGTCGCCAGGGGCGCGGACGCGACGATCGGCGCCGCGTGCAGGATCGGCGCGGGCTCCAGGATGCCGGGCGCGGCGCACACCGCGCTCACCAGGGCGAACAACACGACGTACTTGAACATGGCTGGGCGACAGATTGCGTGGCGCAGCGACGCGGCCGCCGGCTTTTATTGCGCCGGGGCTTTTGTCTGCCGAAGGAGCACTGTCAAGGACCACGCGCAAGGACTCGCCCCTTCACCGTCGGGCTCTTTGTGAAGAAGCTCTACAGGCGGCCTTCGCGGCAAACCCGTTTCGGATGAGGTCTGCGTGACGCACGTACCGATCGCCGGCGGCCGCCGAGGGGGGAGGTTATTGGTTTTTAATGGCGACGCTGATTGCTGGGACGAGGGCCCTAGAAGGTGAAATGAGGAAGTCGAGAGGGATCGATCGTGGGAGGCGATCGAGGGACGGCTGTCGGAGTGGTTTAGGACTTTTTGCGCGGATTTGACTAGAAATATTTATTTTGAGGCAGGAGGGTCACGCATTAGGTTCATTGAATGGGGCAAAAAAAGTTTTGAAGCAGTCGAAGGGGTAGTCAAACATTATGGTTGTTCAGTGGGACCAATTCAAAATCTTGGTCTAAAGTAAACAGCTTTTTGGGCCGAGATAGTGATGTCTTAAGCGACACTTCGTATTCTTAAAGCAGACAGTTTTCATGAAGTAATAATATCTAATGACTAAACAGTATACTGTTTTGGCTCTCTTTACCGAAAAATACTAGAGGGAACTTATTTTTTACTGTAACTTTAAACATGTATTTATTTTTAAGGGTCAAGACAATTTCCTTCAAGATCTTCAGTTGTTTATCTGAAGATTGTACAGTCTTGGCGAAATATTAAGCCCAGATAGAACATCAATTTGACATACATCTAATATACGTATATTATACGTATATTGAATGTTTATATCTATTTTATGTATGAATGTCCATCTAATATATGTACAATATATATATCTTGTTCTATCAGGGAGTTCTGCTTGACCGAAGTTACGTTTTTCTTGGTTTAAACAAGTCTTTTTAAGAGTGTTGTTTGGAAGGAGTTTATAGGATAACTCGAGGATAGGTCGAGAAGTCCATTCGGGAGAGGTGGAGAGTGTAGGTGTTTGTTGTGATTTTTCTAAGAGGACTGTTTGGGACCTAGGCTCGATGGTTGGCAGGTGACAGCGAATGAGTCATAATCTTGAGGTGGGTTTCGTGTTGTTGATCGCGAAGTAAGGACTGGGTGGCTTTGTGTTTTCTTTGCTCTCGATGGTTTCTTACAGGAATGTGCGTTTTATGCAAAGAGAAGAATCGGTTCTCAGTTGGAGACGACAAAAGTATTGCAAACTTGAGGAGGGGACTGTGAGGTGTTTGTAAGGTAGTTTTTTCCGTTTGTACCTTTTGCGACACCCATTTTCTCGTGTTTACACGAGAAAATGGGAGAAAAAATTAATGAGATTTCAAGTAGAGAAAAAAATGGACGGAGACTGTCTAATACATGGCGTATCTAATGCAAGTCAACGATTAATGTTGTAGTGGCGTGGCGGCGTCATCGAGCAGCGTTACATGATTGTCATACGCACGTCATGTGCGATTCAAATGAATCGCTCGGCCTCCCTCGCAGCATGACGTCTTTATGACATAGTTCCAGCAAGGAGGTGCCAATATCACAACGACGTCACAAGGGATCCGTGAATCATGGCAATCAGTTTTTTACTTACATGGAAAAAATGCGATGATACAGATATTTCGTTAAATTGACACGAAAATATATATGAAGTGTGTCAGGAAGAACTCTTGTCGTCGATACGAGAACGCTTTTATTCCCTTGAAACATACTTTATTGAATAAAATGTCTAGAGGTCATGCAGACTGTTGTAATTTCATTGTTTATAATTTGATCAATAAAATAAAAGCATTTTATTTATTAAAAAACACATTACCCCCGCTTTCACGCTTTTGCGTATGCAGGGACACAAACACAAACACTAGACATAAACACTCCGAAATAATATACTCATTTGCGTCGTGGCTCGACATTAATAACTCCACTCCAGCATTTGCCTGACGTTCAAGGGAACCACGAAAACCTTGAACAGAATGGCCGGTAGTGTGTGGTAATGAATAAATAAAGCGATTCTAATTTACGGTAAACAGCGGTGAAAATCACGTTGTAAATATCGGTGAAAACCACTTTGTAAACGGTGAAAATCACATTGTAAATAATGGTGAAAACCACGTTGTAAACTCCGGTGAAAACTACGTTGTAAACGCCGATGAGATTTGGGGTTGTTTTCAACGTTGGTTTCACCGTTGCTTACAACGTGATTTTCACCGTTATTTACAACGTTCGAATTTTTCACAGGGATGAGTGCAGAATTTCCCAGTTTTTTAATTGTCAGACTTTTGCAGAAGCAAATCTGCGATAATCAGCTAAAATACATTTTTCTATAAAATTGCTATATTCTAGAACATTTCTATTCTATAAAATACATTTGCTGACTTTCCGAGTATTTGACAGACTTTTGAAGACTTTTTAGAACCCGCTCTACATTTGCAGTAAAAGTCCCAATTTCAGCACTTTTTCAGTTTTTTTTCAGAGTTTTGTAGAGTTTTTCAGGGAATATCAGAGTTTTTTCAGATTTTTTTCAAATGAATGCTTTTGTATAAATTTTTATCCACCAGGGAAGATTTAAATTATTATATAATATAAAAACAACCCGTTATAATAATGCACGTTTCAAAACGCCACTTAATATTTTATAACGACCAGCCAAATCATACTTGATAAAAAACAAAAAGAATTTTATTTTCTTATTAAAAACATGAAATTTCTTAGCAAACATTAAGAATGGAAAACGGTGCAAGTGGTGCCGAAGTAATCTGAAGTTAGGCTCAAGTCAAGCTGAAGGAAATCAAAGGCGATGCGAAGTGAAGTGAAAAAGATCGTAATCCCACTATTGTTAATATGCTTGCTCATTGAACTTTTGACTGTTCAAACAGTCAAAACTGTTTGAACTGTGTATTAAAAAAATTAGTCAATTTAACAGTTTTCTGAGTTCTTAAGAAAATATGTGAAAAACAAAAAGATTTCGTCAGTTTATCCATTGTAATGTAATAATAATTACAACTGAACTCTGCACTGTTCAAAAGGTTCAAACTTGGAATAGTTCAGAGTTCAAATGCAATTATTTCAATACAATGGATAATTGACAAATTTGTTTTGTTATATTTCACATTACTTAAGAACTCAGAAAATTTAAATTGACCTAATAGTTAATCTAACTCGGCGGAGCGCTGCAATACTACAATACTGCAATACACAGTTTAGCACACAGCGAGCCCATAACTTTCCGTGTATCTAAACATCGATTTGATAATCTGTCCATGCACTTACGGTTACCGGATTTACTTTAATAATACATATTTTGAATGCATATTCCACTTACCAAACCTTAATAAACCTTTCTTGGTCTATACGGCCGAGAAAGTATCCGGCTGGAGTTAAATTGGAAATGTCTCTTTTGCTCTTGTAAAAAATCGTAATCCCAATCCTGGAATAACTTCCGCACGGCCAAGAGGCTAAACATGCGCCAGCCTCCAGAGAAGTTTTTGGTCGGACAGTCCTGCCTCGACCGACTGAATCCCAGACCAGTTAGAATTCTGCGAGCACGAGGCTCCGCGGAATCGGCACAGATGGCTTTCAATTCCTCGTAGACCTCTGTGAGTCTGGTCTGAACTGTGGTATCGCCCTGTTCGCTCAATTCTTCTAACTTTTTACACTCGGTTTGCAGTTCTTTACACTTAACGTCCGCGTTAAGAACTACTTCTACAGC
>JABFPB010004262.1:0-15249 GCA_022817645.1 Ceratoteleas bidentatus | reverse complement strand
ACCAAGGGCGCAAAATAGGTTTTTTCGTCCGAGGCGCGAACGATAATTTTTGTCGTACCTGTATAAAAAATGAACGTTTTGAGTGTCTGTATAGAGGGAGCAAAGTTGTTCTTTTCCGCCCAAGGAATGGATATGCAGGCCCGAAAAAGGTCATTTTTTGTGCAGCTAAGACAAAAAAAATTTGTGTTAACTTTGCTTAGTTCGTTAGTTTTCTTAGTTTCGTTAATTATCTTAGCTTCGTTAATTATCTAAGTCACTTAAACAAATAATGGTTACTCCAGAAGATTCAGAAGTATTTTTCGGCATCTCTGTAGTACCTGCAGCAGAAGTAACTACAACGTTGGTAGTAACCATAGAAGAAAACCGTAGGTAGTAACCATACGTAAACAATTACATTAACCATAGGTTACTGCAATTTTTGCAGCTCCGCCCCTTTTTGGCGGCTGAGTTATATCGAAATCGACAGCGGAGCCATGAGATAACGCACATGAATTTGGCTAACGTGATTGGGATACGCAGTTATTGATAGGCTAGCGTATTCTGCAAGCATAGCCTATCGAAAAAACGCTAGCTATTTATCCCCAAAATCGCAGCTTATTCAAATGTCTAATTTCGTCATTGAATTGTCTACTTTTTTTACCAATCTGAAGTCAGTTCAATTCGACAAGATTAACTTTTGACACGTACATACAACACGTAAATACATGAGAATAGTTTTTAATGAACTGCATGTTCAATAGTTCTTAGTTATGGTTTGTGAATGTTTAACGAACTGAACAATGATTTTTAATGTCGTGCAAGTCTGGACGGTGAGTGATGAACTATTAGTTAATTTTTCATACTTTCTTTCTCCGTGAGTGTTCCTATAGGAATCTCAGATTCAGGCATGGATACACTATTCTCTTCGAGGACCATTTCGCCCTGTAAGATGGTTTATTTATTCTTCGGTTTTGGTCGGAAAAGCGTGTCGACTACGCGTCATTGGCCCGAAAACAATAGTTCGGCTAAACAAATATGAACTGGGCGATTGACGCGGTGGCGACGTCGCACATGTTACCATTCGTATTCATAATGCTTGATCATGGCAGGAAAAAATTCATCCAACTGTTCATCTTGCAAAGGGCCGCGAGCCATGGACCTGGCCGGGGGCAATTTGATTGTTTCCAACAGGTTTGCGTGCTTTTGTTTCAGTCGGTTCTCATGCACCATGGAACTGGTTATTGGCGCGGTCCCAGAGATGTTGAACAATGACCTCAGGCCGTTATTTCATATTGCGCTAACGATCTAATGTCCAAAATTCCACACGTGTGATCCGACAATCGTAAATAATGCGAAGAACTAGTTTATAGTTTTGATAGATCAACGAGTTTTGTCGGGACAACGGAAACGTGACATCACGTTCACTGACGGTCAACGTTAAGCGCTGTTTTACTCAAAAACAAACTCTCTTGTCTAGCTTCGTTTCGCGAGAGTGCGAACGTCAACGGATTAGACGCTGATCTCCAGTAAAATGAACAATGCTTGGCGCAATGAGAAATTCGTAAATTAAACAAACACTTTGCCGACACGTTGATCCTATTACCAGGTTCGTGCTAAGAACACGTTGGCGGAGGTGGAACGCCGCTGCTAAAACAGATCGACCAAGTTCCCTTTTGATAGAGCAGGATGGCGAAGAAGAAGGAGCGCCAGAGCGAGCGAGAAAATGACAAGGTATCGATGCTTGTAGCCTCACCACGTGCAAGATTTTCGAAATGACAACAAATTCCGCCGTCAGTTTCGCGGACCGTGCAATTTTTTCATTTTGCCGCATTCTGATTTAACATATGTTATACCATATACCATTTTTTAGAGTGTTCTCGCCGACAACTTGCAGTGTTATCATTTTTAAGTTATTAATTTCGGGTAAGAAAATTAAGCTTTGTGATCGGCGGAAATGAGATGCAGAGAAATTGAACTGCGCGACGAAAGTTTGACGGACATTAGATTTCAAGTACGTACGAGTAGACGTTTCTTTTCCGCTTTCTTCTGTTCCCCCACTTAAATGCGAAGGTCACTTGCGAGAAAAAATAATTCAGTAATAATAACTCCGGTATTCATCGTATTTGCGAAGGTATATAAATTACAATAAGTTTGTCGCGGCCACGAAAAAAAAGTGGAATTAATGCCTGCGTAAAACGAGCAAGGACGTTCAAGTGTAAACGAAAATAAAAATCCCAGTCTAGGACTAATTATAGAACGAGTTTGAGCGCGAATAAATCGGACGTCTGTTGTTCACTACAAGCATCATTTTGTCGTAAGTGTGGAAGAGGAGATATTCAGCCATTATTTAAGTTAAATCCTACGGCTGACGGTAACCGCGATCGAAGACAAATATGTGCGCGTACGCATTTTTATAGCCCACGAATTTGAAAGAACTGACAAGATCTGAGTCATTCTAGTTGCATAGTTTTCAGGAAAAACGCTTAAAAGAGAGATTTGGGTAGCGGAATTCAAAAAACGTTTGAAGGAAATATCGCGGATATCATTAGGGGTGGAGATGAGGACCGATTTGGTAATAAATGTTGAAAAAAGATGAAAGTAAACATGTATAGAGGAATCGTCTCCGACCTTGCAACTCGGGATTTCTCGCTTACGCCTGAAGGGACGCGAAATCACTCAAGAGCCGGTTGTTACTTTATTTTTGCCCACGTTTACAACGTCCCGTCCACTCGCGTGGCATCCTCGCTGGCATTTCGATGCATAATAAACGACTGGTTAGTCATCTTACAAAAGGCTTACACCTTTCGAGAGACTAGAATATCACTTTTCGAGGAGCTTTGAAACTTTCTTATTCTCGTTATGTCGAATCGATCCTCTCCGCCGATGACAAAGCCAATCATGCTAATGAGCGGCAATCGGATTTCTCGTCCGATATCGTTGACGGATCGATCCGCCCCTCGATCCACTCGAAACGTTAACGACGCATTGCCGGGCGCTTAATTGCGGCGACTGAGATGACCTTTGCGCGACACGCACGAGTTCCGCGAGCGACACCTACTCTTTGGATTGTGCAATCACGCGAATCCGACTAATTGAGCCACGCAACCACACGAATTGGAAGCTTTTTCGCGTCGCGATATCGAACAAAGCATCTCGCCATGGGCTTTATTGTATACGTAACGCATAACACGATGTCACGTATAATCGTCGAAAAATGGGCAGTGGTGCATCGGAACGATTATTTAGCTGCAGAACGATAATGGATACGGAAAGGCGGTTTGAATTTGTGCGAGCGACTATATGAATGGCCGGCGTTTAGCGTAATTATTGGCGCATTGTCTACAGCACAATGCCGCGCGAAATTGGCATGTAAAAATCGGATGCTACTCCTATTGTTAGGCATTGTTCGATACGGCGCACTCCCCGCGCCGTTTCGGCTTTTCGAAGATTTCATCGTCGTGCGAAACACGATCGCCGCTGTTCCGCCAAAAATTGATTCGTTAAACAAAACGACTGCGACCTCGCTGCTAATCCGTCGAGAACGTTTCGCGTGAGAGTCCTCGGTGCCGAAATCACTCGAAATTGTATTAAATACAAATTTCGGGTTATGGGCCAATCATCGGCCGGTACACTAATGACTCGAGAGCCTCTCGACGGAAACTAGATTGAAGCTAAGCTTGACCCGTGAATTTGCTTGGTTATTAGAGAGTCGTCGGCGTGGTTCCAATTCCCAGCGCGCACTTTTTGTGCCGCCCGATTGGCGCCCATTATGCTCGAAATTGGTCCTTAATTGTGCCAGTAGTAATGAGTCGGGTTGTTCTAATGCTTCATATGGCTTACATCAGCTTGTGTAATATCTATTTTCGATTCTTGTCTTTCCTATTTTTTACATCACTAAATCCACATTTTCACACGTTTTCATGGAAAAGTCGTTGATAATTATTTTTCAACAATTTCTTCAAAATTATCACGTGGGTCATTTGGTTTGAAAATGTCATCAACACCTCGTGTTTGCAACCGCACAAGAATTCCTTCAGCCCGTAGTCAGAAATTGAATTGTGGTCAGCAGGTAGACTGCAGAAAGTATGTGGTGATATGGCATTATTTAATTGCCGTCCTGTTGTTTTTTCGTCGCCGGATAATTTGTGTAGCTGGCGCGGCTGGCTTAATTCGTTCTCCATCACCTAATACCGCTCCACTCTTCTATCTCCCTCGCTCGAATGTCTTGTCCTACGAGCGTCCTTCCTACGGTCTTTCCGATTTGTAGCAACTGAGTATAATTTTACTCACTGTATAGTCGGTCTACTCCTAATTGTGCGTAATTACCTATGGAGTCCAATTAGCTTGGATTGGTCGGCTGAATGGTTGGTTCGCTCGCATCAAAACTTGCTGCTCTCGAATCTCTTCGACCACACTTGCCTCGGGTCAAATCATGCGAAACTCACCAAGAGTCACTATTCCAGCGAGAGTTCGTTATCGTTTTTTTCGCCAGCTTTACAGCATCTTTCTGACGCTCGATCTATTTAACACATTTCATACAACGAACAACGTCGTGTAATAGTTAAGGCAGAAGACCCATGAAAAGTACTCTTAAATATAATAGATTTATTATAAGTAACCTATCTTCTAAATGCCAATATACATATATTATGAAGATGTCCATTAATATAAAGAAGACTCTGTTAGTACTAAGTAAAAACAAATATTTATTTAAAATATTTTTTGTACTTGGTTTGCACCGATATATGCTTATAATAAGTAGATTTATTCCAAAAGTGTTTTGTTCTGCGCTATTTGTCGCAACGCTTTGTTAATACCGCGTTGACCAACGTAGAATGTGCTAGCAGATGTCATATTTAAAACATCAGAATAAAGCCCGCAAATAATCGTAACAAAACAAATTGACTTCAACAAAACAAATCGCATTAACCAATCATAACTACTCCTCGTCGTGTTATGAAAGGAAAGCTCGTTAGATTGAAGATTGTTTTGATTTTAACATAAATGGAAATAGTGTTAGCGCAAGCATAAATATTCTTATTATAAATATATTGTTTTTTAATGATTTTATTCTAATAATAACCGAATTTCCTCTTGTCGAAAATTTGAGCGGAGAATCCATTTATTATTAGAACATTATCTTTACAATAACCAGACATGTTTAAGAGTGTAAGTTCTAGTATTATTATTTATAAAGCTTTAAAAGTATGTGATATTAATTTTTGTATGCTGAACTCAGTGCTATAACTAAGTTTAAAAAATATTTTTGTTGCCACTTTTTATTTTTTTGTTGAAAAGATTGTCAAAAAAGAAAATTAATATGTCAGTGTGTCAAAAATGATGCACTTATTACTTTCTTAATGCTCACTTAAAAATAATTATTTGTGTTTGTGTTGTAGCATTTGTTGTGAATTTACACATGCTAAATAAGATGAAAACAGATATGTAATAATGTCTTAAAAGCCTTAATTGTGGTCGTGATCATGTTATGACTTTTATGTTGATATGACTATCACGATTTCGATCACTATTTCGATCATGACCTTGAACACTATCTCGGTTACAATCAAGGTTGCCACGATTACTATCATGGTCACAATTACCATTACCAACACGATCACGACAAGGAGTAATTTGTGGTCCCAAAAACATTCCTGCAATAATTAGACATCATTGCATATTATTATTACTCATCTGATTTAGCATGTGAGAATACACACTGAGAAAACGTAACGTATAAATAGTAAAATTGTTGAGATGCTTATTGGTTAAAGCAAATGAACCGAGCTGTCTCATTGGCTGAAACAAATTAGTCGAGCTTTCTCACTGGAAAAATGCCTTACAATGTGAATTGCAACACATTTTACAATGTTACATTGTAATGGTTACAATGAACATTGTTTACATTATAATATGATTTTCTCAGACAAACTCAAATTCTATATATCAAACAAAAAATGTTTCAATGAGCATTGTAGAAAATAATAATAATATGTTACACTTCATATTTTTCATTTAATTTCATATGTAAATCATGTTTGAATTTTGTATGAAAAATGGATTAAGGTAGAACTATCACTAAGACAATTTTTCAAGAATGAGTTAAAAGTTTGTATAACTATTAATCAAGTTTGACCGTCTTGTATGCGAGACATTTTATTTTAAAGTTGTTATGTTTAACATAGGAGAGATAGAAAATTCAGTGTTTTTCCATTTCCTCAAATCGGTAGACAAAGAATGATCAACGTTCACCGTTTAGTTATCGAGTAATCACTTATTGAATCGGTAAAAAGGGGCGTATTCTAGTATAAAATAGCTTTCATACAAAATAACGAAAAAGTAAATTTATTAGTTAATAGGAATATTTAGTTAATAATTATCATAGTCGCACTATTTTATTGCATACGTTTTAGAAAAAAACCTAAAAAATCTCTGCGTAAACAGTGAATAAACAAATAATAATTTGGAATAAACTTCTGGACCTGACTGTACCGCTAGTACTATCTTAAGCATGATTCCGTTTTAATAACGTTAAAGAGCAATTATTTAAAGAAGTTTTGGTCGGAGGAAGTGAAGGCTCGAACGACGCGCGTTTTACCGTCAAATAATAGTTTCACCGCCATGACACGTCCCTACATTTGTCTACTCCAGGCTACTGGAAATTAGACAGAGAAAGGAGTATTTGTTCAAAAGATTGCTATCGCCGCTGTAACTAAACTTCGGGATACGAGGGTGAATCAACCACGGGTTGCTCCGTTTAATCGTTTCGCTACTTATTGCACCTCCACCAACGAAAAGATATCTTGATACTTTAATAAGAGACATACTGCATTCAAAGTTCAATCGAAAAGTTTGCCTCTTGAGTTGCAAAACTTTAATAACGGCGATGACAAAGAGTAACGCCGTTATCCAAGAAACAAGTAACACGCTCTAATTAATTTCGGCCATTTGGCGGATTTGTTTGTGCGATTTTAATAGAACCCCCCGAACCGTATATTAGTATAATAATGGCGACTAGGATGAATTTAAATGAGTCGCGGGACTGAAAAGGAAGCAAGAACAAGAGCGCGTATTGTGCCGAAATGTGTTAAGTGTCAATGGACACGCTACATGTATATTGCAGATCCGGCCGAAGGGTTGAAAAAGAGTATTAGTGCGGATACGTATCTGTCGCTTTCTCATGAGAACAAATGGAAAATTAAAAATCGCTTTGCCGGTAAGCATCCGTGGCTAGATTCAAGGAAGACCGGTCGCGCTTTTGTCCTTCGGCTCCGAGTCGTCGGCTGTTGTCTTGAGCACATCTCTGAATATACCCAGAGATTGAGAGCGCGACGTTCTCGCATGATTAGCATGACAATGCGCTCACTGGCCACTCATTATGACTGCTCCGAGACGCTCGGGACCAGGCGTCCGCGTCCAACAAATTTCATTCCACGAAACATTTTTACGGCCACGGGGACAATGCCGGTTGACACTTGGCGCGATTATGCCTTCCTTCGCTCTTTTCTCACTCGGTCCCCGTTTAATCGCCGGCCTTCTCGCTTGCCTAATGCCTTAATTACCCATCGCTTCATTTTAAACCGTCCGTCGCCCCAGCGTCCCCTCATTTCCCTCCGAGCTGCACCGTCGCCCGATCCGTCGCGCCAACACCCTTCTCATTCTTTCTATCAATGAATACCAAAGATGGATCGCTTCCTGCTTTGTGCCCTGCCCGATCTTTGTTACACCAAATCGTACCGTTTCTCTGAATTCACACTTTCCACAATGACGACGACCTGGCACAACGCGTATTTACCTATATAAGAAAACCATTGGTTGTTGCACGTAACCTCGCTTATGATGACACATTGGTGATAGATCGAAGTTTGCTTCTTCCCGAATAATGTTCACTTTGACGACGAATCTTTTTCTACGCGCCGATTATTTCTACAAATGTGCCGCGTCCTGTTTAAACTATGCCACCATCTTACAATGAAGCTTTTAGGTTGGCAAAAAACCTGAATCATTGCGTTCATCAATCACCCTAACATTCATAGTCACGTTTTTGTCGTTGTTTGTTGTTAACATAAAACGTTAACAACAAACATTAATTAACAACTTGATTTTTCATGTTTTAGTGCGACTTTTTTAACGTATGACAACTTCGTATCCGGTTTTAAGAATCAAAAGAGGTGTCATTGCCTAAGACAATCGTTCGATAAAAGAGCGAAATAATAACTGCGATTGTCAATGTCGTTTATTTGTCGACGAGTATGCGACATTGTATTGAATGAGAAATTCTTCCTTCAACCCTATTGACACGTTCTATTGGACTTTGCAATCTTAGGGATCTCTGTACTCATCGAGTCGAAATATTATCTTCACTTGTTCGAATCATATTCATTTCTAGAAGTATTTTTGAACGAAGCTTTCGCACTCAATCTTGCGATGCATTGTATTACTGTTCGCTGCTTAACGATGCAGTGGAGCAGGTGTGCACAAAGAGATGCAGATCCAGAGATACTTGGCGTGACATAGCCGGATGTATGAGCGAAAAACCAAGCGGTATAATGCATCTCAAATTTTGGGAAAAGTCCGGATAACCGACGGCGACGACAATGCCGGGCCGATTCTTTTGCGTAGCGTGAGAAACAGTGTACAGCGTGGACAATCGTGTAGGAGGACAACCAACAAAGCGGCTTCGAGATGATGATCTGCTCGTCTTTTTTGAATATGTTTCATTCTGAAAAGGATTTATAAAGTAGTCTTAATTTCTAAGCGGTATACATTAGAAGAAAGGGACGATAAAGGCCTCGAAATCTTGATAGTCAATTTAATGGCTTTGGAAACGATCTTTTTTTAACGCGCTTTATGGTTTTCCAGAGCATAAATTCTAGCGAGTCGAAGAGTGCGCACTGCGGCATCTAATTGAAAATAATAAATAAATAAAACTTGTTCACTTTTAGTTTTTTAACATAAAAATCTATTTACAATATTATTTCAATGTTATATACATATAATATGTTAATAAATAAATCTCGATATTGGTCTGAATCAACCCATCAGTTGAGTTTCTTTCTGTTAGTAGTACAACAAAGTCTTAAAGGCAACATGATATTGTATATACAATCAATTGTTTGAATCGATACAATCAGTCATCATACTTCTTTGAGATCAACACTACAAAAACTGGCATTTTGGGCTCTGTTTAGCACTAAAACACATCGTGTTTCATTTGATAGTTTTTAACACATCAATGTTTTACTTGAATACGGTAGCATTTTACATTATCCTGCACTGTAAAAAGAGTTGCGTAAAATTCCGTGATGTATGACGGCATCTGGTTCAGGTAGGGAAATATTTGGTTAAATCAACCAAATAATTGTGCAATTATTTGGTCAGCAAAACAATTTGGTTGATTCTACCAAACATTTTGTTGAATGTTTCGTTAGAAACGATAAGTTCTGAAAGTTTCGAGGGACTTATCGCTTGTGCTTCTCTGTGCAATGAATTAGAAGGACATATTACACATTTTAGTTTTAAGGTTAGGTGTCGGTATTGCTGTTCTTCGGCGTATAACGTCTGACAATGCACTGGCGCGGCATTTAGAATCAAAATAATTTTGTAAAAACAGCAAATAGATTTCAACAAATGTATTTATTTATTTGATTTAACTTGGATAATTTCCTGCGTGTTGCCGTGAAAGTTAACCTAATTATTCCGCAATCGGAAATATTCCGTAAAGTAACGGAATTATTCCGTATCGTTACAGAATTATTCCGTATCGTTACAGAATTATTCCGTCAGATGCAATATAGTCATCTGTAAGAAAGTCATGTATCAACTTTAGATGACACATGACGATGGAAAAATCTCGTGTATCGATAATATTGTCAGAGTGCAATGCAAAAACTGGCGTTTTCTTTGAAAACGTTTTAATCCGCACTTACAAAACGGTTAGAGACGTTTTCTGTTCTCACTTAGAAAACGCGAAAATACGTTTCATATATTAAAACGTTTCAGTGTTTTAACATGCGCGCGGCGTATGGGTTCATAATCCAAAAATTGTATCAGTAGCGAGTTTGTGTACATTTTTTGTTGCCTCGTATTAAATGCAAACATGGACTTTTTCAGGTGCCCAATGTGTTTTTTTACAACTCATGATGAAACGCTGCTTAATAGTAGATTCATTTAAGAAGCACGTCCCAGCAAAAAATAATGAATAGAAAAGAATACAAAAGAATTGAAAAATATATATTGAATTCATTTTGGGAAAGATTCGGCATTCATATTTTTCTTTTCAATTCTTTTCTATTCGTTTCTATTCCAGCAATTTATCAATGTTTCAAACGAGCAATTTTGAATTCTTCAGAAATAATTCGTTTCTGTTCAATTCCAATATCTGAATTCAAACTGACTTCTTGAATTCTTTTCTATTCTTTTCAATTCCAGTTAGGATGACATTATGAAAAAGTTAATTTTGAATTCCCCAATTGGAAATGATTAAGCTATTTCTAACATTCAAAAACGAAAAATGAATTCCATTTAATTCTAATGAATGTAGAATTTACAAATGCAATTCTTTTCTATTCATTTCTATTCCAAATTTTTTGCTGGGGTCTACGGGATGATGCACATGATGTACAACGTAATGTTATTCAATACCTGCATGGAAAACGTCGCTTTGAGTCTCCCAATAAGAAAGGGGGGGGGGGGATTTATGGTAAAGGGACAGAGTGCAAAACTCGGTGCAGGATACTAAACGGAGACTATAATGAGTTTGGCGGGAACCGAGGACAGAGATCTGGGTGGCGGGAAACCAGTGACCGGTCCGGGGTGCCGGGGGCCCGGTGGCGGAGGATGGTGGCTCGGAGGACCCACCGACGGAGGGCTCTGGGGCAGGTTCGAGGGGAAGGAGGTCCAGGGGGCGAAGTCCCCGGTGGGGGTCCAGGGGGCGAAGCCCCACGGTGGGGATCCGGGGGGGCGAAACCCCCGGTGGGGGTCCAGAAGCGAAGCCCCGGTGGGGGGTTGAGGGGGCAGAGCCCCCCGAGACACGCAAAAATAGTTTAACATTTTTTTAAGTAACAAAAATATGGTTTCATATAAACCATAATTAAAAAAATGAACATATTTTTAGTCTGGGCCCCCGGGGGGAGGGGTAAAGGCCCCTCAACTTTTTTCATTAAACAAAATTTATTTGTCAAGAAATCAATTTTTTTAGGCTCGCTACCCCTCTAGGGGGTAGGGGGCCTAAAAATAATATTTTTTCATATAGTTGCACATGTTTCACACGGTTTATATACAATTATATAAACCGTGTGAAACATGTGCAACTATATGAACAAATACACACCTTATGATAACAAACTAATTGGTTTTAAGAAATTGATTGTATTTAACAATCAAGCCGGACCGCGATCCGCCTTAATGTAAATATTCGCTCTAAAAAATGTCCAATTGACACAGTCTGAATCCGGTAACCACAACCGGAAACTCCGGTCAAATATCGCGTGAAACAATGGCAACCTCATGTCAAATCCGGTAGCGGGAGCCGTAATATCAGAATTCTCAGAGTAATTCCAGACAGCAACCTGACTATTTTTTAGAGTGTTGCGAATTTCTAAAAAATATTCAGGTTGCTGTCTGGATAGTTTTTTCTAACTGGGTGTATTCTAATCGAAATAGGAAAAATACATTCTATAAAAATACATTTTATAAAAAAAAAATTCAGTCATACGTTAAAACTGAAAATAACTTTACTCTGAGAATAATTCCGGCAACGGTAGCCGAATGGATGAGTGTTACCTGAAGCTCTTCACTTCAAATGGACAAATCAATCGATCGACATTATCGACTGCCTCAACGTTGCTCAGCCGACTAAGCACTGAACGCGGGCGGGGGTTAAATAACCCCAGACAAAACAACAAGAAGTGTTAGGAAAAATTTCACTTAACATTCCACTTCGAACGATGTTGATTTTACAGTTCGAGTTCTTTTTTCACTAAATAGTGTTCTGACTGATTCTACACCAAGCACTGTCGATTTTACACCGAAATAGAGTTCATTTTACACCGAATCGTGTAAACCTGGGTCCATTCTACACCAATGCGCGTAAAGTAGTCAGAGGATTTTTTACTGTGTTAAAGTATTAACAAATCTTAAACATTCTGAAGCAAAATTAAAATTTGGACCTTTCAAACTTTATTTCAGTATTTCATGTCAGACTTCTTAAGACTTTTTCAGACTCTTACAATCATTTTTCATTTCTACATTTCTGCATTTCTATAGAGTTTTCATTTCTACGTCAATTCTACGAATCGCTCTACACTCTAAGAATTGTAATTTCTGTGAGAATAAAATGTTTTTCCGATTGTATCAACAAACAATTCGACCGATTATCTATTTACAAGCTCGCATAGTAAAATTTCATGCTCTCACAGATGGATTCCGATTCAGATAACACGGGATTTCTTAGAGTGTTGCGATATTACCACCGTATATTGTCGAAAACATAAAAATGGTGTGTTTAAACAAATCGTTGTCTCATTTCATCCTCCCAGTATACTAGTTACATTAGTAAATATATTAGTGGGATATCGTAAATAATAACGATTTCTTACAATATTACTACAGTTGATTCTACTACTATAGTACCCTACTAAAAAAGAAAATCTGGAAGCAGTATGGCAACAGTATGGCGCAGTATGGCAATATTATGGCAACAGGCTGACTCATGATCGCGAGGCAGCCTGTTGCCATACTGTTGCCATCCCGTTGCCATACTATTGCCGTACTATTGCCTGACTCGTAATCTAGCAACGAATTGGCAACAGGATGGCAATAGTATGGCTCGCGATAATGTGCCAGACTTGTATTTTTCTACGCGGGTAGTACAAACTCTTTTTTTTTCGATAAAACTGCAGTTTTGTCTCTCGTCATTGAAAGAGTTACTTAGCCAGATGTCAGAGTTGTTGGTTGCGGATTTGTTTATCATCGAAAAAGTGATGTGTTTAGTGAAATAAAGGATCGAGCGAGAGTTGAAATAAGGCGTGGATGAGATGGCAATGTTTGTTCGCGATGCATACTAAGTTGATTGGTCGGGCTGGCGTCGGATGATTTAGCGCAGAAATGACGAATTAAAAATGGCTAAAGTTTCACGGGAGTAATACCTCGGCTTGATGTGTGAAGCCTCTCGGGCATTCTCGTCAGCTGTCTTAGCGCATTTTTGTAGCGGCAGCTCGATCGCTTCGCACATTATGCAGAGCGAAGGGTGAGACAAGAGGGTGGCATTGAAGTTGCACAGATTAATTTATTCTGCAACGTACACACTCTTGTTTCTGCGACCAGGTGATATGTCCGGTCTTGGTTCCCCAGGGGTGACCACCTCCCGTCTTTCGAGCAGTTCCCGAGCGATTCCAGGGCGTGTGAAAATGTGCGCTGTCCATTGTCTTGTTGTTTTGCAGGACCGACTAACCCTCCACTGTCCTGTGGACACTACTAGTTGCCAAAGCGTTTCATCTACCTGTACTCTAAAGTAGCTTTTATTCGAATAATGATTATCCGTTGGGCATCAGCCGAAAAAGACGGAATCATAAAGTGAGAGAGCGAGAGGGAGGGAGAGAGAGAGAGAGAGAGCGCGGTCAGCAAGGGAGCGGAATAAAAGAGAACAAACGAGAGTACCGACAACCTGGACAGGTACTCCTCTTTGTTATTAGCGTCCAAATTTACTATCGGAGAAAGACCTTTCGTGCGCCGGACCGTGAAGACCTTTTTACATTTCGTGCACAAAAATTCATATGATCGAGAATCACGTGTAGCTTAAATCGCGTTTCACAACGAGAAAATGACGCTTCATTTCAACATTTAATTTCGCCCGGGCCAAATCTTGTCTTTTTTTTTGTAACCACATTCTACGAATACCACGTGCGCCGAATTATTTATTGTGCATAAGCTCTAAGCAAATTTATACTTAATGTTTCACCGCGATTGCGGTGTATCGAAAGTTTATCGTGTTGATTTTTTTGTTTCCCATTCTAGTTGTTTCAATTGGTCGTGACTTTTTTCGACGCTGCGATCGTTGTTTACAACGACGGCGTTTCGATAAAACGTCTTAGTTTGCAAAGTCTTGAAATATGTGGCTTATGGTGGCATTGAGCCGAGTCCGAACACGTGGTCTCCATTCATAGTTGTGTACTACGCTACGCGAATGAACGCATTAAAGAAAAAGACGTGTGGCTGAATTGGAGAAAAGAACGAAAGAAGTACTCGTGGAAGAAAAAGATAGACTCATGGATACGCTGCTGTGGAGGGTGTTTTTCTGTCGTGAGTGTGGTTACGGTTGACACAACTGACACTTTGCCATAACTCCAGCCGCACTGTGCGTTCAGTCATCGCGATCGAGAATGGATCGGTGCTATTGCTTTTAAACGTCAAAGCACCTCGCGTGCGCTAGTAACAAACTACAGCCTTGGTTGTATAACTTACCATCTAATACGGTTCATTTGATCTGCAAAAGCTTTTGTCGTCTGTCACTCACTCTTACTGGGTCAACTCGTATAGCGATTCGATGAAGATAAATCGCTGCTTACCAATTAAACAATAACCAGGAATTTTATTAATATTCAACGGCACTTACGATTTACCAACATTGGCATTATATTTCGAAAGATCTTACGAGTTACGTAAATTGTATTCTTTCTTCATGTATAAATCGTGAATGTATGTTACGAATTAATGTTTATAAAGCCTGAATTCCACTCTAATCAAACTTTATTTGCAACACGTTAATCGAAAAGTATTTTTTTAACGAGCGGAACGTGCAAAACGATAAAATTGGCAAGGAATTCTATATGAATTGAGAATTCAGTTGTCGTAACTATGGTTATAAGCATAGTTACGACAACTGTATACAGTTATTTTAACTTAGCTTCATATAAAATCAGTGAATGTTCGAATGTGCATTCATTTCTTTCAAATTTATGTATATCAAAAATCCTTTTCGTTTCAGTTATACATGTTTATTCAATCATAGACAACAGAAAATGGGCGACAGACGATTCTTTATACACTGCGAAAAACTTACTTCAAAAAGTCTGAATTTTAAACAATTTAGTCTGAAATTCAAATTAAGATTGTAAATTAGTCTGAATCCACTAACTGATTATAACCTAACCTAATACTGGATGTTTTTAACACTGACTTTCAGACTAATACTCTAATTTAATCTTACAAATGTCAGACTCTTATTGCAAGACTTAAAAACAGTCTGAAGTTAAGCTCAAACTATTTGAT
>JABFPB010004261.1:0-15247 GCA_022817645.1 Ceratoteleas bidentatus | reverse complement strand
ATTTATTCCTCTAAATTTTTATAGAATTATTCCGTAACTTGTTCTCAAGCAATTAATCTTCCATTTTTCGTTCCGTGCAGTGTGGCAAAGGCAAATGCTATTTCCCGCGACTGTACTGAATATACAGTCTCGTTTCTATCGTAGTCTGAAATTTTCCCTGCAGATCCGGAGTACAAGACATTGTATTTAGATAAACCGCAAGGGTCTTCGGGGACCGTTGTCCAGTATATTTGCGCTCCATTATTGTCAACACATTGTTGCTTGTTTATTTCGCATTCTACTCTTGATTTGAGAGTTAGTATGTTTGAATCTCGTGACACTTGTGCTTCGTAGTCCGCTACTGAAATAGTAATTTTTCCTTGTACTACTGCATTTGTAAAGGTTCCGAAACTGTCTGCGTATTTCGCTGTTTCGCAATTTCCTTCTTTATCTAGAGCGCCGGCAATTGTCAATGAAAATGTTGTTGTGCCATTCCTGACGATGTTGTCTAGGAGGTTGCCTAGGAGCTTGATTCTGCGCGAGACTTGTAAGTCTATACATTCTTGTCGACTCAGCTCTAAGTAATAATAAAGTAAATCTGCTATGCCTCCTTCGACTGCGCATATATGGTGGAGGTTGCCGCAATAAAAAACTGTTCGCGAAACATGAATATGGCAAGAGTGTACGTGAATTGTAGAGAAGTGCTGAAGTTGAAGTAAATGTATATGTGTTATGTTTGTCTGAATGTTGGGGGTGGAGATGTTGCATGGTGCGACGTCTTTGATGGATGACTGTCTGACTCCTGGTTCCAAGGCTGAGCAGTCATAACCCAGGATAGCTGATACTGTGGCTGGCAGGAGTAGCAGTGCTAGTATCAACATCCCTGTAATGCGTGTTCTACGTAGAGATGAATCGGGATCGTGATCAGTGGCAATGGTCAGCGGCAGCTGTGATCAATGAAGCTGCGGTCGGCGGTGTTCGTAATCTGATGTGGCTGCAATCAGCGGTTTTTGTGTTTTGCGGTGGCTGCGATCGGCGGCTTTTGTGTTCTGCGGTGGCTGCGATCGGCGGCTTTTGTGATCTGCTGCAGTTGGCGGTTTCAGCAGGGGATGGTTCTGTTGATTCGTAGTCGTGGTGCGCGTTCAACTTTTCGCGATTTGGTTTTTCAGCGAGGTTTCACTCCCGTACTTTCGCGAATGTTAAAAACGCGACCACTTCTGACACCAAATTCTTAGTATTATTTGTCAGGGTAGATTATTCACAAAAGGTTTAATTATACTTCAAAATCTATCTTTATTCGAACTTAAGAACTGTGACTAATTATTAATACGGTGGACAAAGAAATGAACAATAGAAAAACGGATTGTGGAAACAGTGAACGCAAATTTGAGCTCTGTCGCTCTGTGATTCTTATTTATATCTTCGCTAAAACAAAGGGCTGTGCCCCGAGGTGCGGTTGGGTTCGTCACCTCAGCGCTTTCGTCATCTTTCGCGTGTCGCTGTTTTGACTATCCTCAATATGATTTATGCCGACAGCTAAGGTGACTCCTAAGATCGGTTCGCTAACGTATGTTTAGCTTTACGAGTGATGCGCTTTTGATGCAGTGCCGACGGCTCGTCCGTCGGCAAGGTTTTTAGTTACATGCAGATAACGTAGTTGTTAGTTAGTTTATTCGTGAGGCCTGTTCTATGTATTGTAGCGAGGATTTGGGTTACATGCAGTAATCGGTCTTTTTAATGTTTTGCCGACGGCCGCATCCTACTGGGCTTTCACGTTAGGAGCACGGTTTTAACAAAAAATGGTGCTTTTCGGGGTTAGTTTTGTACCCCGATGTGCACCCCCGAACAACGCATTGCGGCATCTCGGCTCCGATTTACCCGTGCCGGTTAAAACGACTAACTCGGTTTGTTTACGTCGCCGCCCTACACGTGAGCCACGTGACCGTATATGGTTGACTACTATCGCCTTCAGGTGGCTAGGAAGTTAACGATTCTTCTGAAATACATGGGCGGCACAGGACCGTGACACGGGGGGTTACTCTACGCGAGAAATACGATAGTGCGGTCAATTTAATGTGACGAATTAAAAGGCAGTCAATCACGGCATAGAAAAAGAAAGAAAGTCGGAATTATTCTGCCTAAATTTCGCACTTTATCTATCATAATGTATTTCTCCAAAATAAGCCGGGGTAGCAAAAGAAAACACAACAAATCATATTCGAGCTATTTATTTTGCCCGCCGGCATTCTTCAGTTCATCGCGGCGCGGCATGACAAGAAGCTCGATACCCAACAGTAATGTAATAAATTTATTGATGGTACATTGCGCTTATCTTAAATTGAGCTCCTTATTTACTTTTATTTCCCCTTTTTTTGTTCTGCTTCAGCTAGTATTTTTTCCTGTTCACGAAAAAATTGAGCTTCCTTCCGCCGCTCCTCTCACTTTTCCGAATCGTCGTCCCGAAATATAATTCGGTGTCTATAGTTATTTTTTATGGGTGGATTGTTCATGTGTTAGGGGCGCGTGGGATTTGGGTTGATGTTGGGTTGACTTTCCGAATTACTTGGCTTACGGTTCTGTGTGAACGATGTATTTAACAAAAGGGAGTTACAAGTTAACGTAACCGTGCTCCTCGGCTGGAGCCCGGGTCGGACGTACGTGCACTGCGGATGGCGTACGGTTCGGAAGTGAAGTCGGACCGGGCTGGCGCTCGCGCTCCGAGCTCGGACCACGCCCGGGAACAAAGAACTTATTCTAATGACGTGGTCCAATTATGACACGACACGGCGTTGCCAGGATGTTTGGGCGACGCGTTCGCGGAAAACCCATAGGATCCGTCCCGACGCTCGGCGACAGCCTCGGCGAGCGTCTCGGGTGACAGGCCATGTGGCGTCTCGACGGTGCCGCGCCGACGCCTCGCTGGCGCCGCGATTTTACAATTACTAATGTTAACTTAGTTGTTCGTAACAAATCTCCCAGCGCAGGCTTAAACGCCCTCGTTTACCCTATTCTCATGAACTAAACGCGGCGTTCCGCGAGGTTATCGATATAGTAGATATTTCGCTTAATTTCGTCTAATTCGATGTAATTATTGTATACCGCATATTTCCTAATCTAATTTACAACAATTTTTTCGTCGCCATCTCGGGTCACATGTTTTTTTATGGGGGGTTCTGGAACTGAAGGTCGGTCCGTTTATTGATGTCCAGATATGGGTTCGGCTGGTTCTGCTTGCCGGCGGGCCGACTGAATGGTGCCTTGCTTCGGACCCGTTTTCTCCTCATGTGTTTGTGATTTTTCTCTCGTTCAAGTGTCTTCAGGGGGTATCTGCGAAGTCGAAAATATATTTGGAGTATTTTGCGTGGTAATTGTTTCTTATAGTCTAGTTTTTTTTCAGCGTAAGCGTTTTGACAATAATGCAGCCTTAATTCTATTTTTACATTGCATCGATAATTGAAAGGTTAGTTTGCCGAATGCGCTAGTTTGCATAAGCGATAGGTAAAAAATTGGGGTTCCCCCCTTAACTCTCCCAGCGCAAGATCTTTGTGTCCACACAAAAAGGTAACACTCCGAGTAAAAAGCCCCGTTAGACGAGAGGTTTTGAAGCGGTAGTTGTGTCTCTCTTATTATAAGCGGATAGAAAGAGATATCGGACAGGAAAAAAAAATTTTTTTTTGGGAAATCTGGAGTTGAGTCTCCCTTACTAACTCTCCCAGCGCAAAACTTTTGTGTCCACACAAAATGTTAAAATTTCGAGAGGTCAAGTCCTACTGACTTTGAGAAATTTGTTCGGTTAAATCACGTTTAAAAATGCGCGAATTCCGAGATACTTCGGTCGGTAAGTTACCCATAAAATGCTAATTCTACATTCTGAATGCTCTTATGTTGCTACGTTATTGTTTAAACTTTGGGTTGAGTTGATGTCTTCTAACTGTTAATATCATTTTGAAAATGAAATAAATAATTTGATTGTTTAACATAACCTTATTTTTATTGTTTTATACCTATTATATATACTTATATTTTATTGTAATGTTTTAGTATTTAAAAGGCGAATTTTGAACCATGAGTGTGTGAAATCTATTTGTTGCAAACATTGTTTATTACTTTGTATTATACATATTTTTTGCTTATTATTAATTTTCTTTTGTTCCTAACTTGTTAACATAAATATGTGTACTTTATTACAAAATAAGAACTTCGATTTTGTTTGTTCTTATTTGTTAATAACTAATTGTTATTCTACTTGTTATTTAACCTCTTTGCTTATAAATAGTTCATTGGTCACGCTGAATATATTCATCTGCTTATTTCTAACTATTCATGTATTAACTTGTTTACTTAACTTTCTAATAACTATAAGTCGTTGTTGTAAATTAATTTCTAGCTAATTATCTAAAGTTTATATTACTGTTTTTGACTTTTTCCGTTTTTGTTTTTGTTTAGATTATGATAAGTTTAGTTTTTTTGTTAATTTTTATATTTTCCGTAATTGTTAATTGTTAAACGTTAAACTTTGAGTTTTCGGTTTGTTCGTAATGCTAAATTTTGTACATTTCCACACTTTTTCCGTTGCGCGGTTTCGGTGCGGACAAAGTGTTGGCCGCCAAGGTGTCCCGGGATCGGCATCTGGTCTATTGTTTTCGGGTTATGACGCAATTGCGCCCGGCCAAAGACGCGCTTTTTCGTCACTTTTTCCCGGATTTTCGTTGCGTGTGCATCGAGTAATCTTCGCAAGGAACATGGTAAGTTTGTTTTATAACTATTTTCTTGCTGTTTAGTTTGGTTTAATACATTTTTAATGATGTTATAATTTTCTTTCTAGACTTTTGCAAATGCAATTTATGGAGCGTCGGGCCAGCGCCGATGAGCTGGCGTCAGTGACTGATGGCGTGTTTTGGTAATGTGTGGTAATGTGTGTCTGCCCGTGTCGCGTGCCAATTTCCGTGTGCCGTTTTGACGCCGAATTTACCGCGCGGGTGTTTTCGTGAGTGTTCCGCGCGTGGCGTTTCTGTGCGGCGTGCGCGCGTATCCGTACCTCTTGCTCGCTCCTCTCTATCTGTCTCGCTCGCGCAGCGCGCCGTGTTTCCCGTTTTGCGCGCGCGGTTTGTTGTGTGTTGCGCGCAATTTCCCGTGTTTTGTGTGCCAGGATTTATACGTGTGTTATGTGTAATTTCCGTGTGTACGTTGCGTCGAAATTTCTTTTTCCAATAAAATGAATCAATAACTAATTTGTTTTGTACGCGTTTTAGCTCAGACCTTCTTTTCCCGTCCTGCCCTGCTTGCCGCGGCTTGTTCTTCCACGACTGGCGGTCATCCTGTGTGAGGAGGGAAAGAAGCAAAGGGGGCACCGACTCCGTGAATACCGTGTAGCGCTATTGCGCTCCGACTTACGTCGATCGGGGTTGGCAAGGGGTGCCGTGCTGCGCCGGTGCGCGCCGGTTTTACATCTCAAGGTGGGTCTCGGCTTAGTTTAGTTAAGTTTAATCGATTTTCCTTAGTTTTGCTAATTAATTAATTTTGTTCGTCCATTTTTCGAACTTTGAACCGCGAGCTTCCGGTTTTTACTGCACCCTGGAGTTGCTTACTAGTGAGGGGGGGGGGTTGCTAGGCGACATTGATTGAAGCTTAAGGCGTAGGTTGCCAATTTTTTCCTTTCCATAGACCTACATTTTTTTTCAGTAGGGGGTTCTGCGCTGTACTTGTTGCCCCAAGCGTTCTAGGATGTTAGGGTAAACGGATCTTGTGTCACCACTCGTGTTTTCGGTTGTCTGTGTGTTTGTGTTCTCGTCATGGCCCCCCTGTTCTGTTTGCTGCGTCGGTTCGTCTTCGTTTTGTTGTTCTTCTGTCCTTGTTGGTGCTATTACTGTTACTGGTTCTTCCGTTTTTTCGGGTCTTGGCGCGGTTTGTCTATGGATGTTCCGGATTCTCAATGTGATTAAGAGGTTCGCTATAGATGCGAATATCGCTCCAATCAGGTAAACGGACCATCCATATAAACTGTGTAGGTTAAAAAGCCGGACAATCGTGTCGATTATCGCTCTAACCACTCGTATTGCGAAGTATGCCCCTATAAACCCTGCGCTGAACGTGCCAAACCAATCAAAACCTTTCCACATGGTTTTCCATACTGAGTCCGTGATTTCCGATATGATCTCTTTGTCCAGCAAGGTCTTAATGTTGATACCTTGTGTGGATAATCGTTGCCCTGAGGCTAGTCCTACTAGTGTATTGACGATTGCTGGGGCTTCCGCTGGTGACATTAGATATTTTTGGAAATTGGAAAGGTCGTTAGAATCGTATATTCCCGCTGTTGCCAGGTGGGGTAATTTCTTATACGACCAGGTTCTTGTTGTTCTTGGCCTGAATGGCTCGGGCGCGGTGGTCTGTACTGGGGTGGGGGTGAATTTGTACTAGACTCCGTCTATTTCGTGGGTGGGCGGGAAAATGGGATTACATGGGATCTCAGTGCCGTATTGCTTTAGGATTTTGGATCTTGGTGCTAGGAACCAGCTCTTTTCGCCCTGCTTGACTGGTATCTCTTGGTAGCATCCGTCTACCTTTCGGACTTGTACTTCTACCGCGGAACACTTCACAATATTGATAACTTCGCCAGCCAATATGGCCAAATGTCCGGGTTTGCCCATGTACGCTATCGAAAAGTCCTCTGGTTTCAGAACTGCCAGTGTTTGTATTGTGCGAAGTAGTGTCTTCTCCATTTCACATCGCGAAAGCAGGATATGTCTATACATTTCTTCCGACTGGGCATTGTGGTGCCTCTCGGTGTATACGAACTTTGAGTTAATGTAATTAAATAAATCCAGTTCTCTTGTGGGGATTGCTGCTTTGGCGATGGGAAGGATGTTCTTCTGGGCTTCTATAATGAACAACCTGGGGTGTTCCAGATTGTAGATTGTGAAGCTACATGTGTATTCAATGCTCAGTGTTGCGAATGCGAACGCCATTTCTCGAGACTGTACTGAGTACACCGTCTCATTTCTGTCGAAATCTACTGTTCTATCGGCTACTCCCGAGTATAGCACGTTATACTTTCCCAACCCGCATGGGTCCTCTGGCATCGTGGACCAGTATACGTCAGCGCCATTGTTGTCAATGCAGTGTTGTCTGTTGATATCGCAGTCTATTCCTGACTTGAGGGTGAGAACCCTAGAGTCCCTAGATATGTGTGCGTCATAGTCCGTCAGTGTCACTGAAATTTTCGCCTGGACCACTGCGTTTTTGAAGGTCCCAAACTTGTCTGCGTATGTTGTCGTTGTGCAATGCCCCTCTTTGTTAAGTGATCCAGCGATTGTTAGTGCAAAGTTTGTTGTTCCGTTGTTCGCGAGGTTGTCAAGTGTGTTTCCCATTAGTTTCAGTCTTCGCGTTTGCTGTATGTCCATACATTCTTGTCTACTAAGGTTGATGTAGTAGTCCGCCATGCCGCCGTCTACTGCGTAAATATGGTGGAGGTTGCCACAGTAGTACACGGTTCGGGTTATGTGGATCAAGCATGTATATGTGTGTATCGAGTCAAAATGTTTGAGTTGGAGAAGGTGTACGTGAGTTTTGTTGGTGTAAACGTTAGGTATGGAGACATTGCATGGGGCAACATCCTTGATCGAGAGTTGTTGTACGCCGGCTTCTAGTACCGTGCAATCATAGCCTAACATCGCTGTCGCCATTGCTGGCAGTAGGAGGAATATAAAGCGCCACATCTGAAAACGGTGGGGGTTAATTAGAAATGGGAGGTTGTGTATTTTTATGGCAGAATTTTGCGCGGGAGCTGCGGTTCCCTAATGTGGGCGATTTTCGCATCGTTGCAGTGAATGCGAACTCTTTTCCCCTCGACTTCGATAATTAGGTTATGTCTAGGTGTCACCTCTAGTATCTTGTAAGGTCCCGTATAATAGCTGTCGAATTTCCCCTTTTTAGCGCCTTTTAGTCGGAACACGTAATTTCCGGCTTCGAATCTGACTGGTCGAATGTTACGGTCGAAATACCTTTTAGAGCGCTCTTTCGCGTTATCTAGGTTAGTTTTCGCGTCTTGATGGAAGTTGGTTAATCTTGAGGTTAGGTCGCGCAGGTATTCGGAGTACGAAATTTCTTTCAATAATTCTGTAGAGAATTGTGTGGGAATCCTGCTTGGTCGGCCTAATAGTAATTCGAAGGGGGTGTATCCGGTTGATGTGTGTTTCGAGTTGTTGAAGCTGAAGCATGCTAATCCCGCGAAAAAGTCCCATTCTAGTTCTCCGCTTATGTAGAATTTAAGGTAGTCCGTTAAAACAGCGTGGTGTCTTTCGATCGCCCCGTTTGTTGCCGGGTGGTAGGGAGTGCATAGGTTATGTTTAATGCCGAAAATTTTTGCAAGACTTTGCATTAAGTTTGCGGTAAAACATTTCCCGTTATCGGAAAGTAACGCGCGCGGTACTCCAAACGGACAGAAAACGTTTGTAGTGAGTCCAATCGCTACTTCCGTTGCGGAGGCTTTCGGTAGGGGGATGGCAATGACGTACTTTGTCAAGAGACACTGGACTGTTAGTAAATATCTGTTATTGTTTCTCGTTGTTTCTAAGGGTCCGTAGATATCTACGCTTAGGACCTCGAACGCTGTTGTTGGGCTTCGCTGAATAAGCAGGGGCATTTTAGTTTTCAACCGGGTGAGCTTCCGTCTCTGACATTCCATGCATCGTCTGACGTAGCTTCGCGTGTCTGTGGTCATCCTCCGCCAGAAGTAGTCGTTTTTGAGTCTTTCCAGGGTGGTGTGCATTCCCCGATGTCCACACATACTACTATCATGGCAGTTGTTGAGGATGTCCACTCGACTTTCCACCGGGGGAACTTTGATTGTCTTTAGCGCGATGGTTATATTTACGTTTTTCCCCAAAAAGGTCTCTAATAGCTGGAGTTTGATCAACCTCCATTCAATTTCCGATGCAATGTCTGTGTCGAAACCTACGGTAAGGTCTTTGATCGCATGTTTTGTTAGTAGAGCGGCAAGTGTACTGCAGGCTTCCTCTAAAACTATCGTGTTAATTGCGCTGGGTACTGTTTCTTTGATTACCAATCCGAAACAAAATCGTTTTCCCTTCTTTCGACAGTCTACTTCCCCTAACGAGAGGTTCTGCTCTAGCAGGTTGTCACGGTTGACTATTCCCTTTTCGCTCAAGTATCTACTGAGGTCGGTGTTTAGATCCACATTTTTGGTTAGGAAATATGCTATCGCGTTTTTCGTGGCTAAAATGTGGTCCTCTGATGTAGTTACATTGGGTAGCGTGTCGGGTTGATATGTTCTAGTAACAACGTCCTTGGTTTGACCTATTCCTATGGGTGTGTCTGTCTCCTGAATAGGGTTCGCTTCTGGCTTTGTTCCGGGGATCGGATTTTTGCATACTACAATTGTGATTCCCGTGTTGAGGAACGCGACTCGCATTGTTCGGAAAATTGCCGACCAATGTTTCTCTGCTATGAGATAAGGATCTATGCCTATTCTGACGTAACTTACTTTTCCACCAACTAGAATTTCTTTGAGGTTATGTACTAATATATTTGTGGTTCTCGGATTGTATGGGTCAGCTATGCGCGGTTTCGATATTAGTGCGAATATGCAAAAATCAGATAGCACTCGCGTTACTACTGTGCCTACCGGGGGCAGGTCACTTCTAGTGTTTTCAATTATGAGTCCATTTTGGCGCAAATGGCGTAATAGAGGTGTCTCCTCTGTCGTGTTCTGTACTCCTAGGTACATGATGTGGTCTTCCGCTCGCAATAGCGGTTCGTAGGAGAATATTACGTTTGAATTTATGATACGGTCGCTTCGCACTCTGGGTGCTGTAATTTCTGTGTCGCTTGGCGATTCGCGGGTATTTACTACATCTAAACGCGGCTTAGTATCTAAGGTCTGTCTAAAATCCAGGTTAGGAAATTTCGAGCTGGTCTGCTTCCCATTTCCCATGGATTCATTCTCATGAGCGAACTGATTATCAACGTTTCTCCTCGACAGAGAGCTGGTCTGCTTCAGCTGTTGTGGGAAGTTGCTAACGTTGGCCAATGAAAGCTTGTCATAATCAAGGTTATGTGTTACTGGGTCGTTATAGAGTAATTGATCGACTAAGTTTGGGGCGTGTATTTCTACGTCAGTGATTCTAATCTCTTGGGTCTGCAGGTCATCCATGTCGCTATCCTGGATCACTGGTGGGTCCGGTCCTTGCGGTGGCACGTAAGGAAAGTGTCTCCATATGTATTCCTGAGAAAACTCTGGTGGATTCTGGTTCCCTGGTCGGAATGGGGCCAACTGATGCTGGTACCTGGTGTCGCCTTCTTCATAGCGTTCAATGTCGTCCGCTCCTGGTGGTTGCGGCTGGCACCTTCTGGGTGCTGGAGGGTCGGGTATAAGGCGTCTTCGTCCGGTGACGTCTGAGTGCTCGCTCCTGGAACGGCGGTCTTGCGTGTCCGCTGGTGGTAGTGGCTTCGTAACAGGTTGTGATCTGGACTGGAGCTTTCGTTTCTGTCGATCTCTTTCAGCAGCTTCCAGGCGCTGGTGCTTCCTGGTGGTTTCCAGTTGCTGGTCATCTCTGGTGGTGTCTAGGTGCTGGTGATCCCTGGGGACTTCCTGCTGCTGATCGTGGTCTGGCGCTTTCTGGTTCCGATGTTCCTTGAGTTTGCTGCGGGTGACTCTCTCGGGAATCTGTTTCAGCTCTTCCTCGGTGTTGGTTCCCTGCGACTCCGGTGTTGACTGGTACACCCATGTGGTCTTCTTTTGTCCCTTCTTTCGTCCTGGCTTCTTCTTCCTCTCCTGGGCTGCTGCCTCTTCTTGCGGTGTATCGCTCTCATCGGCCTCGTAAATAAACGGGGGGTCTTGTTGGTTGACGATTTTCCGCGGCGGCCTTTCAGAATCGGAGGCTGTGGGAGCGTGTTGGCGTTTGGTCCTCTTAGCTTCCTTGATGTTCATCTGCACTAGGTCCTCTGAGGAGTCGGGAAGGGCAACATCTGCTGGGTTGATTTTCGTCTTCTCCTTCAGTTTCGGAAGAAGTGGTTGAGATTTCGGGTTCCGATGGTCTTCCGTTTGGTCATCGTAGCTGGACTGCTGGTTGGTTGTGCCATAATTGTGTGTTAAGAACACATGTGCTGGTTCTCCCGGTGGTGGGTTACGGGATAGGGCATCTGCTACGGCATTCGATTTTCCCGGAACGTGTATGATTTCGAAATCATACGAATCGAGACGGATTTTCCATCTTGCTAGACGCGAAGCTGGGTCCTTAAGTTTCTTCAGCCATTCGAGAGCTTTGTGGTCTGAGCGTACGGTAAAGCGGGTACCGTATACATAGCCGCGAAACTGTTCTATGGCGAAGATGATTGCTAAAATTTCCTTCTCTGTAGTGGAGTAGTTGATTTCGGCTTTTCTCAGAGTTGTAGAAGTGTAGGCGATTGGATGTTCTTTTCCGTCTATTTCTTGAGCGAGAAGCGCTCCAAGTGCCTCTTTACTAGCATCGCACCAGATAATAAACGGTTTTTCGAAATCAGGGTACCGCAAAATTGGGGCAGAACATAGCTTTTCTTTGAGAGTGTCAAAGCTCTTTTGCTCTCTCTCTGCCCAGACGAATGGTATGTCCTTACGTAACAGGTTTGTAAGGGGGCGGGCAATGGCGGCGTAGTCCTTGATGAATCTACGATAGAATCCGCTGAGGCCTAGAAATTGTTTGATTTTCTTTGGCGTGTTTGGTGTAGGAAAATTACGAACTGCTTCTGTTTTCTTGGGGTCGGGTGAGATGCCATCTCCCGACACGCGGTGCCCTAAGTACTTTACTGTTGTTCGCAAAAACTCGCATTTCTTCGGTTGTAATTTGAGGTTGGCTTTTCGAAGGCGTTCAGCTAATAGTGAGATTTTTGTGTTGTGTTCTTCAATGGTTCTTGCAAACACAATCACGTCATCAAGGTAAACCAGCATTTCTGTTGGGGTTAGCCCTATCAGAGCGGCGTTAATTAACCTCTGAAAGGTGGCTGGTGCATTGCACAGACCGAATGGCATTCGGTTCCATTCGTAGTGGCCTGTACTAGTGCTAAACGCTGTTTTGTGTCGATCAGCCTTGGCAACGGGTACTTGGTGATAGCCTGCCGCGAGGTCTAATGTCGAGAAGTATTTACTGCCGTTTAGTTGGTTTAAGATTTCCGTGATCTCGGGAATCGGAAATGCGTCAGTGACTGTTTTCTCGTTTAGTGCGCGGTAATCTATCACGAGCCGCCATTGTTTTTCCTGAGTTTTTGCGTCGGGGTGTTTTGCAACTAGCCATGCCGGGCTCGAGTAACTGGATTGGCTTGGTGATATAATGCCCTGATCCAGTAACTCTCGCGTTTGACGATCCAGTTCCTTTTTCATTACTGGAGGGTACCGGTATACGCGTGATTTTATTGGCGTATCGTCTTTTAAGGTTATGACATGTTCCGCGGCGTCGGTTGCTGTAAGTTTGTCCCCGGGTAAACAAAATATGTCCGGAAAATTACGGAGGATTTCTTCAACGTGAATTCTCTCGTAATCTGCTAGGTGTTCCATTGGGACTTCTTCGAGCAATTGATAGTAGCGATTTGTTTGTGGATGGTCAATTACTTCGGCGTTGCGTACGTGTGCCGTTGGTAGATGTGGGTTGTGGACGGCGTTTGTGTCGTACAGTTCGTCGATTTCTAGTAACTCGACTACTGGCGTTGGAATACGTATTGTTTTGTCTGAGTAATTAATGGCGAATGTGTACGCGATGTTATTTTTCACGGAAACAAGGGCTTCTCCGATAATTAGATCGTTATGAACGTTTAACCTTGGGAGATAACCTACTTTCATTGGTGCTGTGGAGGTTGTTCGCACAAAAATCAGTTTTTTGGAAGAAGGCGGAATTTCTATTTCCTCTTCGGAGTAAAATGGAATTATTTGATCGTCAACCTGGATAGATTTACCAGCGTACGAAATCGTTACGTTATTGTCCGATAGAAATTTTGATCCGATAATTCCGTCTTCTTTCATTGGGAAGTCGTTGGTAACAACTTGGAAAGGGGCGCGTTTTCCAGCGATGCCTATTTCGCACTGTCCTAGGGTCGTCATTGTTCCTGGGGTAATACCCCGAATCGAAAATACTTCATCTACATCGATTTTCGTTCCCGGTTGAAGGGACCCTAATTTAACTAGTGAAACTTCCGCGCCGGTGTCGATGATGTATTTTCGTTCTTCTTTGTTCATAAAAAGGCGGATTATGGGCGGTTTTGCGATTCGCGCGTTACCTAGCAGTACACTTGCTTCTGTGGTGGTCGGTTTGTTACCGCCATCACTGACGCCCTCTTGTTTAAACAGCTCAGACTGGCGCCTTAAGACTGAGCTTGGTTGGAGTTTAAACAATCTGTTTCAAAAACCGGTCGCATGTTCGCGTTAACGGGCCCTCTGTTTTCGGGCTGAGCGTTAAATTGTTGCTCCGCGTTTCGATAATAACTTTGCGGCGGGTTCTGTCCATTGAATTGGTTCGCACGCGAATTTTCGTGTTGCGCGTATTGTCCGATTTGACGGTTATGTTGCTGAACTTCGCGTGTCACGAATTCGTTATTTTGGCGTTGTTCATATCGCGGCTCGTATCTGTCGCGTTGATTGTAGCGCTGTTCATTTTGACGAGGGTACGAATTTTGCGGTGCAAAATTTTGTCGTTGAGCGGATTGGTTAGGGTTATACCCGCTCGGCTGCGCAAAGTCATTCCGTTGCTCGTAAGTCTGTCTTTGTCCGTAATTCTGTCCATAGTTTTGACCGTAGTTTTGTCGCGGCGCGAATTCGTTACGTTGCGCGAAATTTTGGTGGTTGCGGTAGCTGGCCGGTTGGTTGACGCGTGGTGCGGGTACTTGGCATCGGTCGTCTCGCGGGGCGCGATTTTGGTTGTATTGGTGATTCGCGAAGTCGCGGCGCGGGTTGAACGAGTTTCGTATATTACGTCTCGGGCCGCGGTCGAGTATGTTTAGTGCGGACATTCTTTTTATTACTTCGCAATCCGCTGACGTGTGTGAACAATTGCCATGTACGGCGCAATTTTGGGTTTCGGTACGCGCTAGAGTTCGCGCTGTTCGGACGCGGCGCTGAGATAAATCTATTTCGATTTTACTCGCGAGGGTTATCGCGTCCAGGAGCGTTTCCGGGAGGTTCACCCGTACGCGGAGCTCGAGGTCTTCGGACAGACCAGTCAAAAATTGGTCGAGGCTCATGTCCTCCAATTGTTTTGACATGACGTCCTTTACTGTTTTGTCTAGCGTATCGGTGCACTCCACCCAAATTTTCGCGTTTGCTTTCTGCTCTTCCAGTCTCGCGGCGAATGACGTGACCGGTTCGCCCACTTTTTGGTATTCGGCGCGGATTGCATTTGTCCAATGTTCAAATGTTCTGTGGTCGGGAAATCGTGTTTTAAAATCTGCTACGAGAGCATTCGCGTCCGCGTATGTGTTTAAATTTCGCGAATAGTGGGCAAGTGGTTCGCCGATTAGTCGCGTCCCCAAAAGAACTAGAAACGCTGCTTGTTCCGACGGCCTAATTCGCACGGCGATGTTTTCGACGGCTCCGACGAACCGGTTGACGGAACAGTTTACCCCGTCGAAGATGGGAACCGCGGTGATGACGTCGCGCGCTTTCGCGAGAGAGGCGTTTCCCGCGGCGACTTCCTCGTCATTGTGTTCTGGCATGTTTGTGTTTTTGAGTGCACTTTCCCGTACGCGCACTGATAATACGGCACTTTCCCGATCGCGAGAATAATATAATTGGTAGCGACTCACCGTTTCAGCTAACTAGCTGCTCGACTAGTGGTAGCGGGGCGGCGGTGGCCTTGGAACGGCTGCTTCACGGCAGGCGCTGCAGCGGGCTTCGGATGTCTCCTTCTTGAGTGCGGTGTAGCTTCTCAGCAGGATCACAGCTTCTGGTCTTCTCGGCTTTTCAATGCTGGGCGACGACAACTCGCGAAATGTTTGTTTTCAGGGACTATGTCCCGAGATATTCGCGGATGCCGGTCGCGGCCACTTCTGTCACCATTTGTTAGGGGCGCGTGGGATTTGGGTTGATGTTGGGTTGACTTTCCGAATTACTTGGCTTACGGTTCTGTGTGAACGATGTATTTAACAAAAGGGAGTTACAAGTTAACGTAACCGTGCTCCTCGGCTGGAGCCCGGGTCGGACGTACGTGCACTGCGGATGGCGTACGGTTCGGAAGTGAAGTCGGACCGGGCTGGCGCTCGCGCTCCGAGCTCGGACCACGCCCGGGAA
>JABFPB010004260.1:0-15231 GCA_022817645.1 Ceratoteleas bidentatus | reverse complement strand
CTGACGGACACGACGAATAATTTTCTCAACGACACCGCCGAGCCGGTCGCCTACGCGCACATCATGACCCAACTCAAACCCTACACGCAGTACGCCTTCTACGTGAAAACTTACACAATCGCGACGATAAAAGCGGGCGCGCAGAGCAAGGTCAACTATTTCACTACGATGCCCGGCTCGCCGAACCCGCCGCGAGGTCTTGACATGTACAGCAACTCGAGCGACTCCCTCGTCATCAGCTGGATGCCGCCACTTCAAGCCAACGGCAACCTCACTTACTATTACCTCAAAGGCGTGCTTAATAAGGACGATGACACGTTTTTGCGTGAAAGGAATTACTGTGAAGAGCGTAAGTTTTCTCAAATTTTGAAAAAACAGGTTTTTAACGAAAAAATGAAGAAAAAACCTTTTTTTAAACGAAAAATTGAAAAAGATTAGATTTCTTCATTGTGATTTAACCCTTAAGCCCTTGCACATAGTTCGATGCTTCAGAATCTTGTTTATATGTGTAAATAGTTTGATTGTACATTTGATTTTGTTAAAATGTTAATTGTACATGTCTATGTTGGTCTTTGTCCTCCAACATAGACATGTACACAACGTTATATATTAATAACAAATTTACCCACCTGCACTTTTAACTGAACTTCTTACATTAGTAACGTAAAATTGAATAAAACTGAATGCATCATATATGATGCACTAGGGGCTTAAGGGTTAATACCAATTTTGTTCCACAGCATTGACGATCCCCGACAAAAAATCGGCGATAGAAAAAGCGGAGGAGGAGCGCAAGAAGAAGGAACAGCAGGCCAAGATACCAAAGACCCAGGACCCGACGTGTGAATGCGCGGAGCGCGGACCTAATAAGTCGATGCGCGAGAAGGAAGTCTCGAGTTCCATAGCCTTCGAGGACGCGTTGCACAACCAGGTGTACATCAAGAGGACGAACTCGGGGCGACGACGACGACACACGCAGATGGTGTCCGCGGTGCCGACCAAGAGAGACACCTACAGCTACCCCGGGGAGAAGGACATCACTGGCACGACCACTGTGAACAACGCCTCGCTGCCGGTCCTTAATCCGGACGTCATCGACGCGGACTACCACATTTCGTTCGAGCGGTTCGTGCCGAGCAGCAACCTGACCTTCGTGATGACGAACCTGAAGCACTTTGGAGAGTATAATATCCAGATTCAGGCCTGTCGGGAAGTCATCCACGACGACAACGACACGACCAATCCGTGCTCCACGACGAGTGTCAGAACTTTCAGGTGACTGTCGGCGATTTCGGGAGGAACTTCAGAATCTTCGAACACTGTCTTTGACTGACTTGAACTTTTGTTTGCAGAACTTTGTCGAGGGATGGGGCGGATAACATACCCCCGGATAGCTTCAAAGTAAGCAAAGTTGGGAATAACAGTCAGGTCATGATGAGGCTCCAGTGGAACG
Organism: Ceratoteleas bidentatus; assembly: GCA_022817645.1. Taxonomy (NCBI): domain Eukaryota; kingdom Metazoa; phylum Arthropoda; class Insecta; order Hymenoptera; family Scelionidae; genus Ceratoteleas; species Ceratoteleas bidentatus. The sequence continues at coordinate 13,778 of JABFPB010004260.1, read as the reverse complement.
AACCGCAGAATCCTAATGGTCTGATTGTGACTTACCAGATTGAGTACAAGAGGGTGGATTTGCAGAATGTAATTATTCCGAAATCTTTTCATCTTTCAGTTTTGCTTATTAAGTTATGGAGTTATTCGGTACTTCTTACGAATGTTTCGTAAGAGATATCGATTTGTACATTGAACCAATTACCAAACATTTCAGATTCAGCCGACGATCATATGCATTTCGCGACCCGACTTCGGCGACGATCCCCCGACGTACTTGTTGCGAGACCTGCCGGCCGGAAATTATTCCGTTCGCGTCCGCGCGACCTCTCTCGCGGGAAACGGCGCGTACACCGCTCCGCAGTTTCTGATCATGGAGGAGTCCGACGCGAACGGCAGCCTGTGGACGACCCTCTGGATCTCTACGTTGGTCGTCATCGCGGTCGTGTGCTTCATCTCGTTGATAGTCTGCCGCACCAAGTTCAAGCGTTCCGTGCCCAGCATGCGTCTAATCGCCACGGTGAATCCCGAGTACGTCAGCACCGCTTATGTGCCGGACGAGTGGGAAGTACCTCGCAAGAAGGTGCAGGTTTTACGAGAGCTGGGCAACGGTAGCTTCGGAATGGTGTACGAAGGTATCGCGAGGAACATTGTTAAGGGCAAACCAGAAGTACGCTGTGCTGTGAAGACTGTTAACGAACAGGCCACGGATCGAGAGAGGATCGAGTTCTTGAACGAGGCTTCGGTTATGAAGTAAGCCTCGACATTTATTTAATGAAAGTTTTGAGTTCTTTGGTAGAAGATTTAGCTGTTTTAAAGACGGTTCATTTTACTATCACCCCTGACCTCTCCCGAATTCACTTTGCAGAGCTTTCAACACCCATCACGTCGTCCGTTTGCTTGGAGTAGTTTCCAAAGGGCAACCGACTCTCGTTGTAATGGAACTGATGACCAACGGTGACTTGAAGTCATACCTCCGCAGCCACCGACCCGATATGGGCGAAAATTTCCCCCGCTCGCCGCCGACGCTTAAGAGAATACTGCAGATGGCCATTGAGATTGCAGACGGCATGTGTTATCTCTCCGCAAAGAAATTCGTACATCGGGACTTGGCAGCGCGCAACTGCATGGTCGCGGAGGACTTGACTGTGAAAATCGGGGACTTCGGCATGACGAGGGACATTTACGAGACGGACTATTACCGAAAGGGATCGAAAGGATTACTTCCGGTCAGATGGATGGCACCGGAGAGTCTCAAGGACGGAGTTTTTACGAGTTACTCTGATGTCTGGAGCTACGGCGTCGTTCTCTGGGAGATGGTCACTCTCGGTTCTCAGCCTTATCAGGGTCTTTCGAACGATCAAGTGAGGATTCTTAAGTAGATTATATCTTAATGTTACTGTTGAGGGATTACTGTAATTGAAATCGAATTTGGAAGTGATAGTATATTTGCAATCGAGTTAGAGTTAAATGATGTGGAAGGTTGGGGAAATGATAGGCACGCATTATAAATAAGTGTTACGTGTCAACAGGTGCTCCACTATGTGATTGACGGCGGCGTAATGGAACGTCCAGAGAATTGTCCCGAAACACTGTATCAACTCATGAGAGTAACTTGGAATCACAAGGCTTCCAGGCGACCAACCTTTATTGACATCGCAACAGCGCTCCTGCATGAAGTGCAGCCTGACAATTTCGAGAGAGTTAGCTTTTATCACAGCCCCGAGGGCGTCGAGGCGCGACATCAGAACTGTCTGCTTGCCCAGAAAAACGAGACGTAAGCATCCGTCGTTACTCGTTCATCAACATACGTTCCCTTTTTTCGCACAACAGTCGTAATTGCCCTTTATGTAGTTAGTTACATTTCTTCAAACATACTTCTTTAGTTACATGAATTTGTTACATATTTTACAGCTATATCGTTCACATTATATGTGAACTATAGGCAAAAATTTAGAAAATCAGGAAAAATTGTGGGAATTTTTTGATACTGAAAAACTCAAGGAATTTAAGTTGTAGTCGGGGGAAAAATTGCTTGATGAAGTTACAAAATTACAATAAAAGAATGTTTAATATTTTGTGTGTGTATATGATTATAATTTCAGTAATAAGGGATTGAATTTCAGTTTTAGCACATCAAAAGAATCCTTATCTTCATTTTTTGCGCATCTATACTTAGAAATTCGTCTACATTCAATCGACATTATCTCTATCATAAAAGAGAACGTAAACACAGATATTTAACTGGTTGCGATCATGTTAGAACTTGGGTCAATGATTTGAATCATTAGAAACGCGTAAAATTCAACTTATAAATTCAACATCCGATGTTTGTCTTATTTTGTTTATTCCTCATTATTAATTATGTTTTACGTTATTAATTTAAAGATGCGCAATTACTAGTAAACTTAATATTTACAAACATTCTCTAAAAATTGTAAATTTGTAAACAGTTTCAGGCTTCTAATTTTCATCCAATTGACTTCTCGTTTTGCACAGTCTGTTCCAAATTTAATGGATTGGAAATGGAATTGATAAACATTAATTCATTGAAATTATAGACAATTGAGTGCAAGCGTATCAAAAAAGAGTAAAAAATAATATTTTTAAGTTAATTGTTAATAACTTTTCTTCTAATTAATGTTTATCAAAACACCACCAATACAAATTATAATCTATTAAGTTTCAAACCGATCAAGCCACACAAGAAGTCAATTGGATGAATGGTGAAAGCGTAAAACTGTTTCAAAGTTGAGAAAACGGTGAAAAAAAGTTATAGAAAATAATCGATTTAAAGTTGTTTAATAAATAGTTCAAAGTATCAAAATATGACATAGAATTTATCAAATTTTCATGAAATTCACCCCTCTTCTACACACCAACCCCCTCCCCCATCTCCACCCCACTACTAACCCCTCTTTCCATCCACAGGGAAATCCAAATAACCAATTTGCAAGAGCTCCGCGAAGAAGAGATCGAAGTCGAGGAGGACTCGCCTCTGCACCCAGCCGGCGGTAACTTCGCCTCGCTCGTCCCCCTCGGCGGCCTCCGTAATCACCTCAACAGGTACGAGGACGAGCCCGAAACGCCGCGCGAGGAGAACGCGGCGTCGCCCCGGCACTACGACCTCGACTCCTCGAAAGTGCCGCTCAAGGCCGGCTTCGAGGACTTCGACGGCGCGCTCGGCGGCTCGCTCAGCTCCAGCAAGGACACCCTCGACCTGCCCTACGCCGAGGACAGTCTCAAGTCCGCGCGCAGCTCGCCCTTCGCCCGGCGCCGCAAGAGCGCCTCCCCGAAATCCGTGAGTCCGCAGAGCGTCCGGCCGGCGCTCGCCGAGAGCCCCTCGACGCCGGCCCCGACGAACCGCGCCGAGCCCGACTACGAGAACCGCAGCCCCGAGATGTTCGCCACCGGCAACGACGCCTCCAGCCTGAAAATCGGGCCGCTCCGCGCGCTCGACTTCGACGAGCCCGAGAAACGCTCGGAGACGCTCAACAACGGCTACGTGAGCGGCGCCACGGCCAAGTAGCAACTCGGCAGAGACCCTTTGCGACGCTCTATCCAATTCTGTCAGACTCTGTAACCCAGAAGCCAGAAGCACTCCCACGGAATCTAATGGAAAGTAATGAAACGACAGTAACGCCGGTTTCGTCGGCTCCGGGATTGAGCCGACTTTTACTACTGTTTTAAGTTATTATTTTATCACCGCTGATAATTTCGATAAGTTTTTCACCATCCGGACACTTAATGTCGATGCGTTTCGAGTAGGTTTGTTAGGGACAATTTTTTATCGTTTAGAATTTAGATACATCGCTGCTCATCAAGTTGGGTGTATCGAGGGCACATTAGAATCGTTTCTCAAAGGGTGAACCGACCCGGTCCGAGTGGACATTTCGATATGCAAATTTGTTCTACTTAAGCATTATTTGAATGCACTTTCGTGTCGGGTTTTACCGTGTAACGTGTTTTTATGTCGACTGCACCGTTCAGTGCTTGTCCTGCGTCTTGTGTCGCCACAAAATGATGACAAAACTGATTCGAGTGGAAGCGAGGATGGAAACACTTGCCAGCCGGAAACGTGTATTGAAAATATTGTGTAGCTGGTCTATAAATTTTCATATTACGATGTTCGCTTGTAATTTGACTTTGAGAAAGGGAGAACGATTTTAATGTACTTGAACTGTATTTTTGACTACGTCAACTGATAATATTTCCCAAAAATAACGCATTAGTACGGTAGATCATTTTAGTTGTAAATACTCTTGTATACAAATGATACGTTACAACTACACAAATTGACTTTCACGGTAATTTTAATATCGTTCAAACGTGGGTTCACGATTATTACGATTACAACTTGATTACGTTTCAATTTGTTTAATTGTCGACACTGCAAAAATGGTGTCTTAATTAAGACGATTTGTCACCATTTTTAAGACGACTTATAATGTCTTAAATTAACTCCGTATGGTGAGAAAGGGGGTAAGACGCGTAATGTCTTAAAATAAGACCCTTAGTGTCTTAATTAAGACGTCTAAGCTTGCAGAGTTTTTGCAGAGATCTTTTTGTAATCGTAGAAGTACATTTTGACTCTAGTCTTACAAAGATTCCGACAAATTTTGTACACTTTTATACGACTTTCATGTACTTTTATAATACATGGCTACAATTTTGCTGCAAAGAAAGGTGAATTAAACTTCTCAATCACTCGAATTACTTTCGATTACTTTTCATTAGTTTCAACTGTATAGAGCATCGCAGATGTTCTTTTGCCTTCACTCAAACTGATCCACAACACACGTTTAACACCCAACACTCGTTTCACACAGAAATTCGTACAAACTTCTTGCTATTTTTCTTTAGTGTAACTTAACAATAACGTAATTGTACTATTCGACTGTACACACATAAATTTAATCGTTTGAAACTTGATGAATCGTTAGACAAATTAACGATCCCATCAGACACTTAAAATTTTTTTTCTCTACTTTATTTAACGATTTTATTGCGATTACACAAAACACCTTAATTTGTAAGCTTTAGGCGTTAAGTTTGACCGCGATGGCAAAATTTGCTGCATAGGCATATAGAATTCGGTATAGTTAAAACTGTAAGACATTTGTTGAACAAGAAGGCGAACGAGAAGACGACATATGAGAAGAATTTAAGGGCAACAACAATGCACCGACCACGTTTCATCAATCATTGGCATTTACCACGAAACCTACAATTAAAGACGAAGCACGCTATTCAGACAGAACATTCGTCGTTACTTCATCGTCATTTGCTTTATTCGGCTGCGGCTATTTTCCCTCAAACTGTTTTTACCTAAATTTTAAGTCACTATCCACAAAAACTGTTCGCATCGAAAATGTTTAATCACAAATCTCTACATCTAGCGTTAGAATGACCAGTAACTCTGGACTGGCTTAGTTTTGATAAGACGAACTAATCATACGACTAAAACGCGACAGTTGATACGCTCCGGTGCTGTTAATCGATTTTGCGAAGACATTGGTTCCAATGTACAAGTAATTCCCGAAACACGACTGATTAGTTCACCTCGCCAGAACCGCCGACTCGATCATTGTACCCTTCTCTCTTTGCTCACATGTCATGTTCATACGCCGTAAGTCACCCAATCACATCGTCGAACTTCGGACAACGACAATCCCTACTTCTGTAGTTTGACCAATTTACTATTTCTTTTCGTGTACTTTCTCTCCGCGTGATGCAACGGCATTTAGTAGGAGATCCAACTTGAACAATTCTTTAGCACCAGTTCCAAAGAACCGATCATATCAATAAGTTGCCCTGAGGTGAAAGGGCCCGCCCCAGGAGCTTCCTCTTTCTTTCTCTCAATAACCACCACTGTCGTTTCCCTGTGTTCTGCAGACGGATGGTCGTCCTTCGCTTCGGCCGACTCGTTCCTAAGACGCTGGACCCTTCCTCTCAAAACCGGCTCAAATATCACTGTGGCAAAATCGTACCGCAAACTCTTCATTCACCCAGTTCCCCGATTCATCTGTACAGTCATCAGGAAACGTTTGTCACGTAAATGGATGCGAGAACAGGCGTTTAACGAAAAGTAAAGTCCGTTCGTTTTTCCGGCACGCTTGTAAATACTGCAATTGTCGCGAAACGAAGGTTTGCCAGGGAATTGTTTAACGGAGATTGCGCGGGACAGAGGTCGCTAGTTTGGATTCGATAACAACCTTCCCTTTTTATACGAACCTTTACCACCGTCGTTTCCGGCGCCTTCGTCGCGGATCGGAGAATCTCTTTCGGGGGACGAAAGGTGGTTCGGAACAGTCCGCGTGGCAATGAAGCAAATCGAGAGTCTGATACAGTGTCTTCGATAAGTGAACACATTTTTCGATGCGTTTAAGCGTACTTTTTGTCCGTAGCTTTTGTAAACTTCTGAACTATTTTTCGCCTTTCGCCGACAAGGAAGCGGAGCTTGTTTGTTTCAATCCAGTTATGTAAAATCTGTCTATGTCCGACTGTCGCTCAGACTGGGCGCAGACGAGGAGGTTTAACGTGAGGTTACTATTTATGCATTTATACGACGGGAACGACGTCTTCCAAGGGGAAGGGTTTGCGCGGGTGGAGTCGGTTGTAATCCGGTTTTCCTGCGCCGAGTCTGGGCGTCCGGGCTTCGAGTTCAGCGGCATGCAATGCTTTATATAAAGGAGAGAACGTAGACTGTCTTAACCCAGTGAGAGCCAAGATTGATAACAAACAAAATGGCTGACCTATTACGAGCTATCAAACAAACACGTTAACGATTAAAAAGGAAACAGACACACACGGTTAATATCACGAATTTTTACGAAGCGACGTCGAGTTTGACCCTAAATCGACAAACGACGAAGCGATTAATCGGTGACGACGATTCGCGCCACGTCGGAATCGTGACAATTCCGCGATTAGCAATGATCATTTATAAACGACATGTTGGCAAACAAGGTGACGTGTGAGGAAAAAAGGAGATTTCTTTTTGGTTTATGTATGTGTGTATGTCCTTGATTGTCTTGTACACATATATATATACATAAAAGCGTCGCAAGATTATATGTATATAAACAGTTGAAACAACTAAACATAACGAGCCTCAATTACAAGACTGATTAGCTAATTCCCGTATAAACTCATAATAAACTCCTACTAAGTTAAAGATTAAAAACAAGGTAGAAGTTCCATACTTTATTGTCATTTGCTAAGACGATCCCTATCTTCTGTTTCCTGTTGCGACTTTTTTGTATCTTTTTTTTCTTACTTCTTCGTGGTTTCCATCGTCTCAACTGTAAAATCCATCCCAAGCTTTGCAATGTACCGGATTTAGCGTATATATTTTAGATCAGTAGAATGTACCAGTGATCTTTGTAGAGTACCTATTATTATTTGTAACTTTCTCATGATTAATATTATACTTTTCGTCCAGCATTGGTACACTTGGGTTTTCCAGAACCAACTTTGCCGAACGGTTGCTGTTTACGCGATTATCCAAATCGACTGACTCGCGACGAAGTGTCGACGAGAAATTGGCGCGACGTAAGACAAACGCATTTTCTCACTTCTCCCCCGGCAAAGTCCCTGGAAAATTCAGACCAAATAGTTGTATATTTCAGTATACCTTTCAATAAGCGAATGGTCGATGTACAAAACCACAGCGAAATCATTATTTATTTATAAAACAACGCGGCTCGAAGGATGGGAACTCGGAATCGCCAGTTCCCACTTTTCCATCGAAAATATGCACGTCGTTTGATACGATCCCCGCTCCCTCTTTTTACGTTCTATTTATGAAACCCAAATCTTTTGATTTCGAATCGTCACAACCGTAGCGTTTAGTTGCAAGCTCGTGAAATCAAGTCCGAAAACGTACCAGAGGCGAAGATACGAGCGCCCGTAAATGAATCGTTTCATTCGTTTTGTCATTGCTTTGTGCCCGAAATCGACGAAAATGCAGTATTTGTTTCCACTCTATAAACGCCACTGAACAGGCAAACAACACCGGACGCAAACGGTGCATTCGAATTTTTCGCCGGCCGTTACTTTTGTCAGCCAGTTTCCGTTGATGACACATTTTTTTTATTTGCGACACAATCGAACAAAGCGTCTTCTCCGAGGGACGACAAATCTGTCGAACGGTGATCGTTTATCGGCATCTCGTATCGTCATCCTGTAAATAGCTTCATTCATACGAATTCAAAACACGTCGAAGAGGAACCTTGGCGAGCATTTCGACCGTGCAAACGTCGCAACCAAGTGAATGTTCGCCAGGGGAAAATGAGTACAGAAAAAGTCCACATCCACAATCTCTCTTCCGTAACTCGGAACTCCGTTGTACAGTAACCCCCCGTTCTTTGTTAATTTTTGTAACAATTTTCTTATTTCGCTACTACTTTACCGAGAAGAAGAAAAGAAACGCGGACATTGAAAGCAAGCAATACACATACCGTATACTTGTTCGGATAAGCATTAGACATCGTACCCATATATTGTAACGTTAAATGCCTCGCTCGTATTTCGAAGTATTTAAATTTAAATTGGTTAATGCGTAGACTAATTATTACAAAAACAAATATAAATATATATTATATATGTAGATAAAATATATTAATGATTATTATTATTAATATTATACAATAATGAGCGTAAATGTTGTACAATATTGATTACATGATATTCGTATATGAGAAAGAAAAAGGCGACAAAATTACCTTTCCTCTTTTTCTTGATTATACTTTCTTCTTTTTTTTTCTTTTTGAGAGATCGCGAGAAGTGTTTATATATTAGGAGTTAAATTAATCGCTATTAGGCCTACCGACTTTGTAAGTCTCTGTAATATACGAAGCATGAATAAATAAATAAATAAATATAATCGCATGAATATATATTTATTTGTTTATTTGGCGATATAAACATGGTTTCGCACGTGTATGTATATAAGAATATATCGACGCAAGTTCGGTGAAAACAATATACGTAAAGCGACCAAAATGTGAGTCGAGCGCTGTGCATCTTCCCTGGTTAGAGTTTTTTCTTATCAGACATTAAAAGTAATCAATAAAACGGATTAATTATATCGCGATTGTATTGGTTAATAGAAATTTTTTCAAAGTCATTAATTAATTGTTTAGCAATCCAATAAGAAGCGTTAATAATTTTTCAAAATAAAATTCCCAAACCACAAATCCTTCTCCCTGCAATTGACACATCGACTATGATAAAATCATGACATTTTAGACATTCAAAAAATTGATTTCCTTAAATAAACTTAATAAAAGAGATTATAAGCAATTAAATTAAATTCGATGTTATGAATAAATATGAGTGAAACGCTAATTTAATTCCTAAACATTAATTAATTACTTTCTTAGAATTTCACCAATAGCAATTAAATTCGGGCCCGTAATGTTGATGTTTATTCCTGAACTATTGATTGACTTGATTAATTTATACTGAAACTTTAACCAGGGTCAGTAAAAAAGAAGGAGCGAATTTGCGAATGAGCGTGTCAGAAACCAAGAAAGCGTGAGAGAAAGAGTGGGAGAGAGAAAGAGAGTGAAAGAGGGAGAGGGAAAGGGAGAGGGAGAGGGGTAAAAGTTTATTGTAATAATAATCGAAACGTCATAGCCGAATACGAAGGCGCCGTCACGGTATCACGTTCAACAAGGCGCGCCAACGTCAAATGTACATTGCGTTAAACGGTGTTCAGACCATAACGTTGGAACTTACGAAAGTTACTAAGAAGAAAAAAAAATTACGTACATGGTAAGAGCAAAATAGTGTATTTTTTGAAAACTCTTGGTGTCGAGGGAACGCACTCTTACTCTCGCCGATCCATCAATACGATTTGTATACTTATTATAAAATATAGGTGTCTCGAACTCCCATATTTTGGCGTACTTCATTAACCCTTTGCCTTTTTGTTTTTAGATTTTAATCGTATTTATTAGTTATAAAAATATGTTAGGTATTTTAGTCGTGAAATTGCGCTAATATTGTTTTTCTATTAAGATTGTTGAAATCATAATAACATTTGAAAATAAACACTAATTTCAGTATTTGTGTCAATGTTGCATTGTGAAATGTTTATTTAAAACACATTGTTTTTCTAATAAAACATTAATGACAACGAATTAATGGCACTGAAGTAAATCAATATTCTCTATTTCTCGACACTGAAGATAAATATTTTAACAAATTCATCCGTGGTCTTCATCTGGATCCTGGTTTTCGACTTTCGTGTAAGAAGCACCGTTTAAATCATGCCTTTGCCGAAAACTTTGAATAAGTCCAGCGCAGTAACAACATAACGTTAACAGTAAGATGAATCCTAAGTATTTTGAGTGTCGAAAAAATGCTGAAAATAAAAGCAGTTGAGTCACTATTGAGTTGAAAATGCAGAAGATATTTTACCTTTAGTCAGAAGTTTTGACTTAGTGGCAACAACCACTTTTAATGTCATCATATTTTGTCCATTAACATAACACGTGTAGTTTCCTTCTTCGTTTTGTGAAACTTCTGTAGATTTATCAGTATTCCATTAGCATCTATTTTCATTTCATTTCAGGCATTTCATTTCAATGGGTAAAAGACATTTCAAACTAATACCATGATTGTACCTATAAGATACAAAGTCGAAAACACGTCAACTATAGTTTTTGACTTTTGATCCTCCTTCTTTTTCTTCTTGGTCCAAGCGATTGCTCCTTTCTTCATTACCAGTCCATTTTTTCTCCAAACGACTTTAGATTCAGTATCTGATCTTCACAAATATAACTGATATCAATTATAATTAAAATTCCAGTTTTTCCATGAGAATGTTGTTTCAAAATGTACAATCAAATGGAAAGTTAAACATTACTCTGGACAAGAAATAATAAGGTGCGATCCTTCTCGTAAAACATATCTTTTCTTGTACTTGAAAGCAAACTTCTTGATCTTCTTTACTCGTTTACAATTCTTACATTTCTCCTCCAAAATAAATGACGGCAAATCTCTCACAGCTCGACTCACACTTGGAAACTTTTCTGCCAAGGCAAATGAACTATGATTAAAAACAAGAATGCAATAAGTTAGGAATCGTTAAGTTTCCTTTCATATACAATTAGTCGAACTTAAATACCGGCAAGGGATTATCGGAGACTTTTGGAAAAAGTTTACCACACTCGTGTTTGTGTTATCAACCTGGGAAAAAGGTATTGTCGATTAAAACCAGTCATTGTTCAATGCTAATTTCATAGACTTTACCTGATTTATTTTCCTTTTTATTCGGCACACAGTTTCACTAGTTCGTGTACCATAACTGCCGACACAGTTTTCACATGGACCCCAAGGACCCCATTCGCTCAGAACTTCTAAAATAATGCCATTTTTACGCAAATGGTACAATTCCTTCATTTTCGATACCTACAATTGTTACACAAGAAAATGTAAAATTTAATATGCAATAACTAGAAACTCTGATATTGCAAGAAAACTTTACAGATTATTACTGAAAAACGCAAAGTAACTGGCAGAATGTTGACTTCTCGATACTTCTCCCAATCTGTTAGATTGCCTTTTTGAACATTGACTGAAGTTGGATTTTCAAAAACAGCTATTATAACAAAGAAAAACATTATTAGTTTTAATGTTTTTGCAGTTAGTCAGCCGAAATGGATACAAATCATATGATTCGCGTACGTTCGATTTTATAATTGAATTTGTTTTCAATTTCCTGGCCATCGATTCCATGACAGCGATAAACGCCAGCGTCACTGAAACGGAGCTCTCTTATGACCAATGATAAATCCGGAACCATATAAATCCGATTGAGAGACACGTTGGAATCCATTCCCAGTTCTACTTCTTTTTCAGGCTCACTTTGATATCGATCTTGCCAGAACCATGTTTTTGGCTCTGGATTAGATTCATCTACGTTGCTAGATAACGCAATGAAATAATTAGTACAAAAACACTTAATTAACAAAATCTTTTGCGAATAATGCGAAACTTAATATTATTACTGATTGATTATACTAAAAGAAGGGGCAATTCAAAAGGTTCAAAAGGGAGATATTTGGTTATCATTTATAATAGCAAAGCTTTTCAAATTACCAGAAGTGACATTCCAGCAAAACGGATGAATTCACTACAGCTTCGACTAATAAATATTCATCGAATTCTTCCAAGTCGATAAGCCTCTCTTTCTCTCTGCAGTATTTTGGAATTTCATAGGTCAAATCGGTAAAATGAAAGAGAAGACTTTGTAAAATGACTAATACAATCCAAAAATATCTCATGATTTTGACTGCATATCGTCGCTGTAGAAAAACATAATTTGATTTTAATACAATTAGTGTTAAATCAAACAATAACTCTCTAGTACATTTTTAGATTGGAAGGGAAAGGGGAAGGAGCTTCATTTAAGAAATTAAAAAATAACGATGAATCGCATTATTTTCAGATATCAAGGGTCGCATATCAATTAGCATACAAATCAACTTATTGAAGAGACCTTTTATACCGACTAATGATATGAGGATGTTTTCTTTGTTTGAATAGAATTGATTATAAAAATGTAGGTGGGACTTATTAAAATCTCATAGTCAAAGATGATTTTAAAAAATTGCATATTTCAGTTTTTATTTTCAATCAAATGTTCATACATCATTAGTTTATTAACATTATTGAAATCATATCCCAGTGAACCAAACGTGGGATTGCCTCGAAATTGGTCAAACATGGGACAAGAAACAACCAATAATTGAACAAATAAACTTCTTTGGGTAAATATTGGCCAATTCTGGGACTATCTGGTTCACTGGGATCGTTGTTCAGTGAAATGTGAAAGGAGGAACGATTACATTATTTTCTTCCTCGTTTATAATATGTGCAAGATGGTGACAAAAATACACAGTCAGTTTATTTGATTTCCAAAATTTTACTCTTATATATGACTTGAATATTTTGAGACAAATCACTAATGTCTGTCTAAATGGGCATCTTTCTTTATTAGTTGCGTTAGACAAAGACAACAGGTTCTTCACTGAAGTTTGTAATTGGAATCTTTGTTGCTTTAGATAATTTATTAATGCGAGTTATAAACGAAGTTCTTTTGTAAAAACGTAATCGACTGCCCTTAATTCGGCGTAGAAAATCTTTAATCAATTACTTATCAACAAAACTAATGCTTTCATTCATTAATTGTAACAAATTCAAGAACAATTTTAACGTCCGTAGGTTGGCAGAATTGGTCATAAAATCAGCCCGCCATATTTGTAAGTTCTCAGTAGAAATCGATAATTAAAAACTTACTTATTATATAAATTCATGTCGACATAAAATTAAATCTACGTTCATTTATGAAAATTTTTCGTAGACAATTAGGAGAAGAGATTTTAGGTAGAGATTCGGTAGATATCTTAATCTTTTACAGACTTTTTTCGACCCGTGTTCCGGATTCGCAACAATTCGTAATAAAGCAAGATAACTATGAAATTTGAAACACGAAATTTCGTAATAGAATTACGAAATTTCGTAAATAAATTTATTGATAGAAAAAAAATTTTACCCGGAACAGGAATCGAACTCGGAATCTTATGTTTCCGAACACTTGTCCGCTAACCACTCGGCCATCAAGCATTCTTATGAACATTGAATAACAACTCTATTAGGTACATTCGGGACAGGCGCTGCCAGCGCAGTTTTGTTTACGTGTAGCCTAAACAAAGTTATACTTAAAGTTCACTCGAACAACACTATCGTTTGAATAAATAGACCTTTCGAACGAGCTCTGGAAGTATA
>JABFPB010004259.1:0-15248 GCA_022817645.1 Ceratoteleas bidentatus | reverse complement strand
TTTTTATGTTAATTGTATATGTCTATATTGGTCTTGTGCTCCCTACATACATTGTCATCTACTAGCAGGCATAATTATATATATTAATGACAAATTTACCCACTGGCGGCACTTTTAACTTAAGTTCTTACCTTAGTAATTAAAAAATTGAAAACAACTGAATGTATCATATATGATACAATAGGGGCTTAAGGGTTAACAAAATATTTTTCAGTGATAGGGTATATAAATTGGACATTTCCGTGTATCTCGGTGTCTCGGATAAATATAAATTTTCAAGCAAATTTGTCTTAAATTGCGATAAGTAAGTCTTAAAGCACAAAAAGACATTTTTAAATTTTAAAGAAATCCCAGGGAGTTTAAATTTCGAATACCTTTAAAAATATTGCTGAGGAATTATTTGTCAAAATTTAGTTCATATAAGTTTCAGTGTCGTTTCCGAGAAATTAATGCGTGAACTTGCCATAAGACTCAAAGTATAACCTAGAAAAATTAGCAAATTCAGAAATTATTTTCATTTGGTGTGCAAATTCTCAATGCACACCAAATTTGAAGCCACTGGCATTTATTTCGTTTATATAAGGAACCGCTTTAAGTTTTTGCATTTAAAAATGGAAGCAGGCCACACAATTTTGCACTCCGAAGAACAAATTTTAAAGCAGACTTATATTAAGAAATAAATCCCGCGTGGAAAAAATATATTATTAAAAATATAAAAGCAATTACAAAATTTTTTGCCGCAAAAATATAATTTTTATATATTTTTATATAGTTTGTCGCTTATATTTCTTGAATTTATACATAAAATATATTTGACATATATGAAATTATATATTTGTGTATATATTTATTCATATACACTTGATAAATATATCCAAAAAATATAAAAAATATATACTTTTTGCCAAAATACATACGTATATATTACATATATTTTGTGATAAATTTTTTCTGTGCGGTAAATGAAGCTCTTTTTAGAAATTTCGGATGGCAAAACACACGGTGTGTACCTGTAATGTACGAAAGAATGAACGTACGTTATGTTTTAAAGATCATTGTGAAAAATTATGGCAATATTACGATCCATTCACTTCGGATTTAAGTGTTAGGTTAATCGTAATTTTAACGCTAAACAACATGCACGTAAAACCTTCTTAAATGAAATTATTGATTGCGGTTATAAATCACATCGTATCACACTAGGAATCAATTCATTGTTAGTGGCAAAAAATATAGTCTATTGGTTGAACACCTGTCAGTTTGCCGTTGGGAAGGTTGGTAAAGTATTTTCCAGACAATCCTTCCCAATTCTATTGTATACTCATACTTTTTCGAGAAAATATGACAGATGGATATGAAATATGTAATTTTAACTCTCACTTCCGACGATGTAATTTATAATTCCAACATTCAAAATGGAACAGTCCCAGATTTTCGTTACAGTCGAAAAGCCCGAAAGGCTTTTTGGGACTGTTGAAATTGAATATTTGTTAGGATTGAAGGAGGAAGAAGGAGAGGGTTGGAGAGGAGAAGTTTAACTGTTTATTGTAGAAAGAGCTTTGGTATTGGGTCTGAACTTGTTTCGTGATAAAGGGCGAATGAGGTTTTAGGAGATCGAAATAAATTGAGTTTGGCTTGAATGCAAATTTTATTGGATTTTTTTGCCGAATGTACGACGTGGATGGGAGGGTGGGAAAATAGTATGGTAATTGAATATGAAAATCTGTTCGGGAAAAGGCTGGCCGGCTGTTGCGAGACATGTTTGTATGTTAGCATAGCATGGTAGTCTCGTATCGTGTCCGTTAAAATCAACAGGAATGATAGGTTAATACGAGATCTGTCAATTTACCTGACATAGTCTCCATGTTGATCTTATATGTTAGGACGATTATTGTTCACGTTATGTCAAATACATTATCTTCTAATTCGGCTACAAAATACATTGAATGTATTTTGTTGAATGTTTCATGAAAAGAATTTTTGCGATGTAAAAGTCTTTCCTGTAAAATTTCTTTAGACAATTATATTGTAATACTAAATTGTCCGTTTGGGCGATACCAAGTTCAACTTATCTTATCCTACCTACTTTTTCAACAGGACTGTCTTCGAATAAGACAATTTATTTCGTAGTGTTTTCACTGCACCTAAAGCACTGATAGCGGAAGTTTCAATTTAAAATTGTAAAAATCGCTCGAGATTAAATCGCTTGAATCAACATCAAGCAGTTTGAGCTAATATGTTTTTAAGAATAATATTCCATTACCATTTTGAACAATTGACACAAGTTTTTACAGGTGAAATTGATTTTACAATCTCGACTACAAGAGAATCTCGCTGCATGTAAACGTGGAGCTCTGCATTAATTTTATTACGATAAGTCAAACGTAAAACTGAACTCAATATCGTGAAATGTTTTCACAACATTTTACGTTTCTAAGATTCGACATCTAAACTATCAATGCAACGACTCGATACATCCCAGAGCGCAGTAAACATTACACCCACAATACACGGAAGTTTACAAAGTCTACGAATGTCGTTTGCGAAGTCTTGGAATACTGTTTACCAAGCGTATAGTTTACAAAATCGCGTCTCAACGCTCAGCAAATAAATTCGTGCATTTTCTTGACTTCCGACTTCTAAGTAGAACAACATTAACACGTCATTCGAAATGCACATCGCTTATATTATCCAAATTACATTACCTAATAACTCAGATGTATTCAAATACCTACCAAAATGTCCTTGAACTTTAACCCGACATCGAAAATCAACCCTTTTTTGCAATTGAATTTGCAATTGGGCCAACTCTTTTTTGCAATTGAAATCCGTTTACTATAACCCGATTCCCTATCTCGACATAAATCTTTGGCTTGAAAAAAGTTTTCGCTCTCTTCTTTCGTCCCTTGCAAATGCTAAAATCTGTTCCCAGCTCCATCCAAAAATCGAAAAAAACATTTTTCTCCAAACCGAATCGACCCACGTCTCTTGGAATCGGTTCATTCGCAATCACGTATTCTGATACGTCACTCGTACGTGATAGTGCCATATTAAACATGACAGACAGAAGCGGATGTATAAAAACTTATCCGAATTAAGAATCAGATATACATGAAACTTTAAAAGATATTTTTATTTTGTTGACTAAACAAACAATGATTTCTCGAATTAAGTATAATTAATAAATTCGAATTAAGCCTTGTTTGTGAATGCCCCGAGTAAAATATGTCAATTTTTATTAATTGACATTTTTAATTGACAGATTTAACTAAATATTTGGTTTATTTAACCAAATATATTGGTTAGTGCTATTTTAACCGTTTTTCTGAGTGAAAGATACGAAGTTTTCTTTTACAAATTAGTTTTCTGTACTGAAAATTAATCATCCATCACAGATGTGGTCAATGTTTCTATCCGGAAATGATGACACAATGACTGCCAAAAGTATACATTGATCCTAAAACTATTCTATCCAAGTTTATCCTTTCTATGAGTCATTTTGGATAGGGTCCGCTACGCTGACAAAACTTTGAGTTGCGATCGCGCATTAATCACGCCGAGGCGTTCGTCATATCTGGAATGCACGCGCGTAAGGTGTAACGCCCCGGCGTTACACCTTCCTCGTTAGCCGCGTGGCGTCCTTCGGCGAGCCCACGTAACGCGCTCGGGCTTTCGTTAACGCATCCGCACACGCACACGCTCTTCCTTTCTGCCATTTTTCCGTTCCCCGTTTTTTCCTCTCTCCCGCGCTCGTGCCCGCGTTATTGTTCTTCTCGTCCTTCGGCTGGGGAAATCTATATTAGTATGCCGCGCATTTTTACGGCGCCGCCAAAACGCAAATAGGACGCCGCGAGGTACGTGCGCGCCCGAAATTTGCATAAACAAATTGTTTTTACTTGCCTCACATTCGAACACTTACGTACGCTTTGTAACGGGCACGCGCTGTTATTGTTTTTTAATTACCTGCTCGGCCAACAACGAGCCACTGAATAATCCAATCGATTGCAAATGCGACTCCGGAAAAAAGGTCGAACAAGCTTATCCGCCCCAAGTAAATAACTTTGTTTCGTTTGTTTTTATCGGGCGCGAATAATTGACCGGACGAAATCCAGTTGAGCTTCCGCGGAAAATAGTAAATTGTATTGAATTAACGCGCCGAGTTAATCCTATTAATGATTCCGGCGGGGCGACCGGGAAAACGGTTTCCTTGTTTTGCCGTTCAAAGTTAATGTATACGGATGAAAAAGTCTTGTAAAATTGTGGCGCGCGATGAATGTTGCGAGGACGGGAAATTTTTACAAAGGAATGGTAAAAGTGCAATTGAAATACTCGGACGCGGAAAATGGCGAAATAAGCGAAAAGTCAAAGCGGGTTTAATAAATCAGTGGGCGAATCGATCGTTTCCATAAAGAAATAAGTGAATGGAGGTATTATTTCGTTGATCGACAATGCGAAATTAAGAGTATCGAAGATCAGTTCTTTTTTTGTGAGTGTACTTTCTGCTGGATGCAAATCTATGTTATTGTGTATTACTTTGAGAAATTAAAAGTATCGAAGATCAATTCCATTTTTGTTCATGTATTTATTGTGTTACTTATCAAAAGTTCTTTATCTTTGTTGTACAATTTTTTGTGCTTTTTTAGAAAACGCTTCCATTCGTATGAGAGCACTTTTTACACACCTTCCGTAGACGATTTTTCATTAAAAAATAAATGAACGCAAGATTTTTTGAACCATGCAGCCCATAATTTAATTTGGATTCAATTTATAGATTTTAGTTTTGCTCCCGGAACGAATAGTCTATTTCAAATGGCGTTACGTTTTACGTGATATAGAACACATTTTTTTAAAAGCTCCTTTTTGCAAAAACTTTTTATGGCTGTTGAAGTGATAAAAGACTAAGAGTGCGAGCTGTAATGAAATTCAAGAATATATAGAAATCTCGGAAAAATTCGGTCAAGGTGTTTGCTGAATGGAACATTATTTTTACAATGAAAATGTCAACACTAACATTAACCAAATTCCGCAAAATACCTCAGCGTAATCATTTAAAAAACGTTAAAAGATTATATTTTGCATTCTTTAACAAAACGTCGCAACAAAAATCAATTCAGGAAATGCAACACAAAGCGTCAAACGATTCGTTTGCCATATCTATTACTCTATTTCGGTTTTTGCGTTCGACCGTTTCCATCGATTAATCCCGCTTCGTCATTATTGTATAAAAGTGATGTATTTTTAATTGAACGGTGCCATGAATCAATGTTTTACACGCAATCCGATCCTATAGCGAATTTACGAGTGGTTATTCCAGATCGGCAAGATTTAATTACGTAACTTATCACGTGAAGCAGATATGCTTTTTGTTCCGCGCGCGATTCAATCGAAAATAGAAAAACGCAACATTTGCATTGTACACTGCAAACGTCGGCGACTCGTGCGCGACCTGTTCATAGTTAAAACACAATTTTCCGCTCGCGCAGTCGCAATTAACGCGGAAAAGATTTTTCGACAAATTTTATTTACAAACACGGCAGCGTGCGCGAATAAAAGCGTCGCAAAAACTAATAATTAAGCGCTCGAATGGCGGCCGTTGTGCTTTTGAAACCCATAACGCAGCACTTATGTAATGAACTTCAATTTAATTACGAAAATAATTACATTTAACCTTATATAAAAAGCGCATTGTTCGGCTCTGATGAGAACGAAGGTAATTGACCGAAATATCATCAAATGGATGTTACGGCGCGCGGGATTATCCATTTATCCAACGATTTTAAATAGCCGCGATGGAAAGTGAACGAAACGCCGGTTATTAAATTAATTCGGCGGTAATTAACGGCGTTAGCAATAGAAACGATCGAAATCGCGATCCAAGAAAATGTCGTAACTTTTTCGCACCGAAACAATTTTGCGTTTGAATAATAAACAAATTATTCCCGCGAACGAATGTGCCTTTTACGCTTTTAAACGCTCATCGACGGCTTCAATTGCGCTCGAAATAAACCAAAGGCATTTGACACGCGATCCGCGCGATTCGAGGCGAAATAAAGATCGGAATTCGCTGACATAATGTGACGTTAATGACGTCACTGATCGTGTTAGCACAATAAAGAGGTGTCGCTGACAAACGGCCGCACTTTTGCTGGCAAGTTTCGTTCGGGGATACTTCTGCGAATGGAATAATTGAAGCGCGTCGTTCTACGCGTGTTCGCCGAACGCCGACGAAAAAATGGAAGAAAAAAATCGCGCGTTATAATCGGCCGAGGGTGATGAAGCATTCATCGCCGAGTCCCGGCGAAAATAATTATACCGCCGCGGCAAATTCGATATGCCGAATGAATGGCAACGCTTTTTCCGTCGCCGCGTTGCGAATAGCAAATGAGACGATATTTCGCGACAAAAAAGAAGTCCGGCTGATAATTATCGATACGCTCGCGAATGTTAATGCACGAGTGGGCCGACGTGCCAGTCAATATTTGGCCGGAAATTCAGGGATCATTTATTAACGATCGCGCGTTTTGCGCGGACAAATACATACGAACGGTCGCGGCGAAAAAAATCACAACGCGCCGGGGGATTTATTGACGGGATTGCGCTTGCAGTCGGGCGATTCGATTATCCAATTTTAGACCAAATTTTGATGACCGACCCGTGTGATTCGTTTTATTTTCGTGTAAACGAATTATCATTGAAACATTTCTGTTTGCAGTTGCGGATAATGCAATATTTCGGAATTAAAAATTAGCGTGGCTCCGATTTTTTTGCATAATCAACGTAATTGGCGTGTCCTGTGGACACAGCGAATGGAAATGATTTTCATGAAAATCGGGTCGGCCGTTTAAAAATAGGTCCGGAAGGTTCGTGATTCCAATTTTTCTCGCCGGTGTCTTTGGTCAAGGATTTTTGCGCGCACTCTTACCGAGTTTTTTCAATTATTGAAATGATTGAGTGGTTCTCGGTAACAACGGTAATTGCGTAAACTGTCTGTGGTTACGTACAAGAATACTTCAATCGAACTTTTCAAAACAGAACCACGCGTTTCGCAATTCCGTGTTTACATTTTTCACCGGCTCATTGTGTCTCGCGAACCGATTCAAAGTTCAGCAATTTGCAAGCACGGAAAAACAGCGTCGTCGTTTCTTGTAACTACGCGTTTATTGCTCGGAAATTAAATATAATGAACAGTAATAGAATTAATTGAAAGAAGTGGTCTAAAGTTGAGAGCGTTCGTTAGCACGGTTATCATTAAGAACAAATATTATGCTTATTTAACGCGCAAAAACGTACGGCATTATCCAATTACGTTATACAAGTAACAGTCCTTTTCCGCTTCCATTTTCGCGTCGAAACCGAACGAAATTCTTTTCCGAACTGCATTTAAGAGAATACCCGTACGATGCTCCGAAATTCGACAACTTCCAACATCATCTTCCAACGAAATTCCTTCATCTTATCCTTATTCCTTATCTCATCCTTATCGAAACCTATCAATAAAAGACGACTTGGAAAAAGCCAATGTTTAAAAACGCATAAATAAAGCAACGCGGAATCTTGGCGCAGACGGCTGTGCGTCCCGATTGAAATGCTTCCTCGAACATTCGTTTTTACGTACGGTTTCCGTATCGCTCGTTTTATATCGAGGTGGATTGGGATCCAGTAAGACCAGAGGCAGAAAGTGGAAAGAAGCGTCGAACGGAACGACGCTCGTCTGTCGGCGCCGCGCTGCTCCGGTAACTTCCGGATTACGTTAGCCGCGGCTCGTGATTACGTTTATCGGCACATCCGCGGCGACGACAAAAATCGCAATTAAAGGCGGCCGAAACGAGCGCACCGTTGATTCGGTTTGCGCGGCAATCAGCGGGAAATTTAATAACAAACCGCAGGCGGCGTGATTTCGCATTCACGCGCGAGAAACATTGTGGCGCATTATCTTGAAATCGAAAGTCGGATTAATATGCTTCCTTTTTGTTTTTATGATTAGCGCCGGGTATGACGAAACGGATTTATTAACGTGAAACGAAGTCGGTGGATTAAGTGATGCGCAATTTCGAAAGTTGTGCTATTGTGAATGATGCTTGATTCTTTATTAAGACATTTGAATTGCAAAAGCTGGTTACTTTTTTATGACTGCTGACGTCAGCCCGTGTTTTTCCTTATGTAGAAACTAGGGAAACGACGCTTATGAACGATGTTTTCCGAATCCAATTAGGGCTCGAGTGTGACGGATCAAAGATGGAGTGCGAAAGATGCAAAGGCGTTGGGTAATGTTGAAAACCTTGGTGGAAATATTTTTGTGTCGAGAGTGTGCAACTGTTGAGAAGAATTAAGATTAATTGAAAATAGTTTTAAAAGTTACGAAATAAATGTTTTAAATATTTAAAAAAATATTTTTTAAATATTAAAATAAATTTTTTAAATACTAAACAAATAATTTAAAAAATATTATTTACTGATGGGCCGATTTATATAAAGCCAAATCATATAATTTTCGCGAAGTTTTTTGCAAAACATATTCATCATATTTTCTCTCTAATTATAAAAAATATGGTGAAACTGGCTTGAAGATTGATTTTTCCAATATCCACGAGTTATTTTAGCGAAAATGATTTATTGGAAACGCCCTTGAGTCGAAAAGTCGAGTGCGCAAAATACGGACACTTTCAAAATTATGAACATCTGAAAACTGTACTTCAAACAGTCATAAAAAGGTCCTACACGCATTTATAAAGCGTCCTTGACACGATTCAAAGGCTGTCGAGAAAAAAGATTCTATAAGAATCCGAGGGGCCGATACCAATCCCGATAATATACCAGCACAGACAAGTGCGCTTATTATTCGGCTTTCGACATAAATCAGTACAAAATGAGCGACGAAAAAAGGTACAATCGTTTGAAAAGAGGAGAGAATTGCCCGTTCCGAGCGATTCCGGTCCGAGTCGAAAGTCAAACCCATGTAACCATATAACTTTTGTTTACGATTTGTTGATTGTTTGATAAATCGATCCAGTTTAAGCTTTTAGGAATTCGAACTATTGAATTTCGGCTGACAAAGTTGGATCGAAAAAATGCCGCTGTTAAAGTCACTGCAAAACGTATGGATCTGATTTGCTAGAAACAGCAATTTCGTTTGTTTTCGCAAAACGTTATTTGTCAGAAAAGTATACTTATTAAATTACTCGTTCTCGCGAAACATTCGCAATTTCTCTGACAAAAAGTGCAACGTCAGTATCGGCGAAAAAGGGATTAAAAATCGTGCGAAACTCAGACGAGCGTTCGCCCTTTTTTCGCTCTTTGATCCGTCTCGTTGAAAAAGTCACGACTGTTCTCCGCTGATTAATACCTTCGCCTTTTTTCCCAGGCGAATTTGTACGCATTGTATACAATTCTTTAATTCATATACTTTCTTTTTAGGTGACATCAAGACCTCATTCCTGTCTGGCAGTAGTTTTAATGTGACGTGGCATTTAGGGTATCCGCATAGAGTGAGTAAAAACAGTTTTCATCCGTTGTGTTCCACATCATGTTTAATCGCATTTTTGTCCCATTGCAGCGAGCGGCCCGAATTCGCCGCTCCGCCGTGAACCATTACGAAAATAATCGTGTCAGTTGTAACGGATGGGAGAAAATTTGTTCGGCAACTGTTTATCACGAGCGGCGCGTTTGTCCTACATTGATTTTGCAATCGCAATTATTCGCATATGAATTTTGCATTTCGGAAAACAATTACCCAATTTCTGTCCCGTTTGCCAATCGAGTTGCCCGAATTTAATAACCGACCACGTTTTTCGTCAATTTTTTCGCGCCACCCTCCGGGCAAAAATTATTATCAAAACCGCCGCCATAAAACACCGTTTCGCAAACCAGATACAGACCTCGTGTACGGTTGTCTGTGATACATGGATTTCATTTCCCACACCGTTTCTGTCCCGGCCGTCGCAGCTGGCCATTTTTGAGAAAGCATCTGAAGTCGTTCGAGACACTTCAACAAAGTCGTAATTCGCAGATCGAGAAACGGGAGTGGGCAAAAAGAAACGGTAATTACATTGCAACACGTGCACGCGTGCAATAATTAATACTAATCGCGCTATAAATTGCCACCTGGACGCTGCGCAAGATCACCGTCGCGGCAAAAATTGCTTCCGCCGCCTTAACCGCTGTCAATAATTTCATCTGGAATGCCGTTTTTAGGGTTCGCGCGCGTGCGCCACTTTGCATACGCGTCTTTAATTGTCAGGACGGTCATAACGCGGCCGATTTTTACGATCGCGGCGTCGCAATCCCGGGGACGTTGCACAAGTACTTACAGGCGCACAATAAAAGCGAAATTAACGTTGTTCGACTTTAATGTGCCGAAATTATCGCCTGGGAATGTTGGCATTCCTGCAAAAAATGTTGGATAGAGATTAATAGAAAAGAATTAGATTTTTAGTCAAATCCAGCACTCATTAGAATTGCCGTGCAAAAATATTGAATAGAAAAGAATAGAAGAGATTTGGAACATTTGAATCCTTTGAGTCGTTTTCAATACTGAATCTGAATACTGCGTTAGGAATAAAAATGTTTTAAACTAGGTCTAAGTAAAATGAATTCTTTTCGTGGATTAAAAAAATTATCGCAAGTGAGACCATTTTTAATCTGGAATATAACAGAATTGAGAACAGTAAATTGAATCCTGAATCTTTCTCAAAAAGAATTCACTTTATCTTTTCCAATTTTTTCCTCTTCTTTTCTATTCAATATTTTTGGGTGAAATTCACTCTTCAATTTTGAATGCTATAAATAGTTGGATGAATTCCAATTCAGGAATTCAAAGTAAACTTTTCAAAGTCAATCTATATGGAATTAAAAAGAATAGAACACGAATTGCTTTCTCAATTAGATGTCAGATTTTGGAATTGAAGATAAACGAAATCTTTTTGAAGAATTCAAAACTGGTCTTTGGAAACATTGATAAATCTCCGGAGTAGAACGGAATTTAACAGAATTGAAATTCAAATGATCAATTCAGAATCTTTCCATTGAGGAATTCATGATTTAATAATAAATTCTTTTCTATTCATTTCTGTCAAATAATTTTTGCAGTTATTACTCGGCCGGGAATTCCGTCGGTGACGCAAAAATAGCGACGCCCTCCGTTCCGCAGCGACGGACACATTCGTCGGGGATCCGCGAAATGCCAAACGGGCCGATATCGCGCGCAAAAAGGCGCTCATTATTTCGCCCGCAGTTCCTGGAGAAATCCGTATTTTTGTGTAATCAATATCATCGCGCTGTAATTGCCGGCCGATATGAAAATAACCTTGCGCGAGCGTGAGAAAATGACATCCTCCCGGCGGAATAGTAGAAACTGCTCGGACTTTCGTCGAGTTCCGGTTCGCCGCGAGGATTGCCCGGACGATTTTCGTTGCGCCATTTGGCTATGCAAATCGGCCGCGATTATCGGGCGCTCGCGTCCCGGCAATTAACGCGGTGGAAAAATCGGTTGGCGCGCGAAGACCGGAGCGGCGATGCCTTCTTGGGTATGAAATAAGTGTGTGCGCCTAATAGGACGTATTTCGTCCTGTTTCATTAATCCTATGGTTTCCAAACTGGGCTCAAGTGTCCGCGCGGTTTACGAAGTCGGCCTCGAAGTTCAGAGCAAAGCGCGGTCGCGTAAAAAAGAGCGCCTTTTCTGCTGACAGGGGCGTATTAAAATGGGGAAAAAAGTTTTTTTTCAACTCAGATTTATCGACTTTCGAGCTACGAATTTTCTGGCGAGAATTTTGCGAAAACGGAATAACGTTAATGCAAAACCGAGGAAGAACTGCTTTGAAATCGCACTTTCGTCTCGAAACTTTTCGCTAATGAAACTCAAACCTGATCCTCGCAACGTCAAACGACTTTAAGTCAAAAAACTTCCCATTGCAAAACGTCTCCGAGTCAAAACGCTTTCCGAGAAAATGACTTTCCTTTCAAATCAACATTCCTGCGAGTGGCCAACAATTCTCGTCGCAAATATAAAAACGAAAATCCTTTCCCGTCCGAATCGGCTGCCGGACAAAAAACGACTTCTTAACGCCGCAGCAAAAATGTCACCCTCCGTTCCTTTTTTTCGCGCTCCACCGACGGACTGGCACGGAAACATTCCGTGCCATTTCTCCGGTGATTTGAGTTCGCCGCGGCGAGTACCATTTTGCCGCTATCGAGAGAGTCGGGGTCATTAAAAGGGGGAAAAAACGGCGTCGTAATTGACAGACGTCGCAGCCGATAATGCCGCGATTAAGCGTCGGAGTTGCATAATCGACGTCAGGAAATGAATCCATTATAAAGTGGCTTTGTTAGTACGGTTCGGCGTATCGGGTGCGCGAGTGCTGATGACTCCTCGGGCTACTCTAGGTCGCGGCTGGATGGAAATCGAGAGTCGAGTAGGCGTTGTTGCATTCTATGGCTCGCTACTTGGCTCACAGGCTGCGCCGGTGGAACGCTGTCAGGGACGGATCAACGCTTTTTCACGCGGAAACATTTCGCGCGCCGATTAAGCGCGATCGGTCATTATTCAGCGCGAATTCCCGGCGATTACATTCCGGCGCCGTCGCGCGGCTGAAATCTAATTCGCCGCGGCGTCAAACAAAAATTGACGTTGATTCATATTTTATGTGACAAATGCAGTCGGAATTCAAATAAGATAGAACAATAGCGGGATAATGGAAACGCGTCGACCGGCGGAGCACGGTTTTATGCATTATTCAGCGTTGTTCAAATAATGTCGTGTTTATACCCCGAGAAATGTTATTTCGATTACGTTTCCCCGCCAATTGATATTTATACTCCGCCGCGACGAACGAAACAGCTGCAATTGCTGTAGTTATGATGCATTATGTCAAAGCGGCGTTACTTCATTCGGGTGTGAAGAGGTGTTACGCGCAGGAGTTGCCAGCCAACTTGTTAGTTACACTGTAAATTTGCGCGCAGGTTTGCGCAACGCCCCCAACGGAACCGAAAGTTCAGTAAACGTTTTTTGCTAAACGTTGTTTGACAGGTTTTTGAACGTTCCAAACGTTCTATAAACGTGTATACAACGTTAAAATTTCCGGCTGTGGAAAGTTGTCTGAACGTTTCTCGAAACGTTGTCTCAACGGCGCACAAACGTTTCACAAACGTTACAGTTTTTTATTTTTAAGAATTTGTAAAATTATTGAAAGGTTATCTGGACGTTTATAGAAGGTTTCGAAACGTTTACTTTCTTAAAAAAAGATAATACTGGGAATCGAACTCAAGCCAAGAGGACTCCTTACCACTGAGCCACGAGACTTTTATGTAAACAAGGGTTTATTGTTGATATCTCCTAGCATACGTTTGCACATACGTTTAGAGAACGCCCTAGAAACTTTGTTAGCGGAAATTTGAACGTTGTATAAACGTTTACAGAACGTTCGGAACGTTCCAGGAACCTTCTCACAACCGCAATAGAAACCTTCACCAAACGTTTTTGGAACTTTCTGTTCCGTTGGGGAATTTTTGATATTTGAAAGGAATAAAATATAAAAAATGAGCCAATTTATGCGAAACCGACTTCCACAAGAAAAGTTAAATTTTTTTTTGAAATTTGAAATTTGGAGAAATTGTTTAATTTGGGAAATTTTGAAAATTGGGAAAATTTTTTTAATTGGAAAAATTTTGGAAATTGGGAAAATTTTTTAAATTGGAAAAATTTTGGAAATTTTGAAAATTTGAGAAATTTTGAACATTTTGAAAAATGTTGAACCAGAATAGCTTTAATCAAAACCTACTATTTAACCAAAACAGATTTACGAACTGTAACGAGGTATGAAGGCGGGTTCGTTTTCGGTTCGTTTTGGCCGAAAACGAATCAAAAACGAACGCTCAGATTCGCGAGGGTATTTTCATAGACATTCGGCTATGACAAGCAAAGATTCGCTGTCATACAAAATAATACTGGTTCGGAATAGAAATTTTATAAAATAAAATGTACAAGAAAAATCTATGAAAAAACATTTTGATTAATTTTCAAATGTACTAACATAGACTTTCACATATATTCACCTAGAAAAAGAGCCAACTTACTCGTCACAGAAAATCACAGTGATTCGGCCTACATTTTATACACTCGAATCCCTCTTCGCGCAACTCTCCGGGACCGGAAACTTCGCTTCGCGCAACAACCAAGTCAGCGCGTCGCGCATGCGCGTAACGGTCTTAGAGGTTAGACCGGTAGGCGCGATCGTGTTGACAGTCGCGGAGGAATATGCGATGTTAAAATGATTTACAGGTTATCATACAATAAAAATGTCTCGTAATTGTTTAGTTGATTTTTTGTTACGTACTCGAACTATCATGTCATTCTTATAATATTCCAATTAATACGCAGTCTGTGTCCTGTGTCCTGTGTCATGAGTTATTCCCCTTTTACAACGATCTACTGAGTTATCCCCTTTTTCGTAAGAGGTGTCGATCTGATGTCCCTGCAGGTACATTGGTAGCGCCAAACACAGGGGCAACATTCGTACTGGCCGCCGGGGCAAGTGTTGCCCCGGTTTGGGTCAACACTTGTACAGATGTACTTTCGCCGTGCATGCGCCACTGTTTGTTTTTGGAGCACGAGTTGCCGCAAATATATACTTTTTTCTCAATTCGGGGGCATCAGATGCCCGGGGTTTGAGGACACCGGTTACCCTTACTTTTGGCGCAACCGATGACCTAAAATCGGAATAATGATGCGCCAAGCCACCAGAGCGTCAGTTGTCCTATACGCGGGGCGTCTGATAACCCAATTTTTTTTCCGTGTAGACGGTACACATTTGTCTGTCAGCAAGTGCCGAAACAGTACATAATGTCGACGGACGTCAACCAGTACTGGGCCAATGCTTGGCCCTTTGTCACCGTCGGCCGAGTTCCGACTTTTCTACATGGGTTATTGTAATTAATAATTTTAAGTTATTTAGATGAATATAATAATTTATTTCTGACTTTTTAATGAATGTTCAATTAACAAAAATGATACAAATTAGTTCCAATTCGTTCTATAACAATTCATATGAATAATATAAAAATGTTGATTACAATCTGAAACATAAAAAAATCTGATTTAAATGAAAAAAATTATTTGATTTAAAAACAATCCGATTGTTTACAACCCTATCAACAATACAAGGAACTGATTATATAATAATTTTCCTTTTTATCACTTATTTTGGCAACGTAGACCAGAAATATATTATCACTTCAGACTTCAGATGTTCGCGAAG
>JABFPB010004258.1:0-15254 GCA_022817645.1 Ceratoteleas bidentatus | reverse complement strand
AAATTCAAGCATATTTACTTGCAACTGAATTAAAGTAAATATGCTTGAAAACTGCACTATTTTTTTACAGTGTAGTTAGCAGAACCGCACAGGTTTGTATGAAAACTGAAAATTCAGTGCCTGCATAATAGCAAAAATTATCTAATAGTTTTTTTTACAGTTTTCTTGTAGTTAAAATTATCAGCCACTTAAATGCGAAACATTCAATCCTATTCCCGTATAATTTTTTTTAATATAAGGTTCTGCTAGCTTTTGTGTCTCGACTTCGACAATCCACTCCAGCATTTGCCTGACGTTCAAGGAAACCAAGAAAAACCTTGAACAGAGTGGCCGGCAGCGGGAATTGAACCCGTCACCACCTGAATGACAGAGCGTGGGCAAGCTATCGCTACCAACTGAGATACTGTCTCGGTATTCCAGTATAATTTACTGGAAACAAAATTCCAGTAAAACTTACTGGAATTTTGTTTCACAGTAACGTACTGTGAAATTATAGTACGTACTGGAAAATCACAGTAACCGCGGTGATTTTACAGTAATATTTCGGTGAAATTTACTACATTGTTACACATTTTTTTCTGAGTGCAGAAATTATCAGCTACTTAAATGCGAATCATGAAATGCTTTTCCCGAATACACTTTATATTAATAATAGGGTCTGTTCTGCTAGCTTTGCAGTAAAGTTAGCGGAACCACACTAAAATTGCATTAATATTGCAAAATTCACACGGGAAAAAATGTTCGTGCTAGATTTACATATCTTTTTGTTGGATGAACATATACGAAAAGCTGACAGTCATATGTTAGACTTAAAATGTTGGATCTAGTTGTAATGATATGTCGCAGTTGAAATGTTAAAACAGCACATATTATATGTTGATTCTACGTAGAATGTATATGCCCAATGTAAACAGATGCACAGAGAGAAATTGTTTAACTGTTCAGCTACGGTGTGTAGCTAAAACGCGGCCTAGCTACAGTTTCTAGCTGGAGAGACTACACTCAATGCTGTTTCAAATATTTATCTAGTTGAAGTAACTACGATTGTTTCTGCAGTAGCTGCAAAAATGTTTCTAGGCCATTTTATTTGAATTTTTCTCTATGCGTGTGTGACGGATTGAGGTTATGTGTCTATGAACATATTCATTTATTCATATTATTAATAATATTTTTAGTACATATGGAAATAACTTATGAATTAAAACTCATTTACAATTACAAAGTAACTGATTTTATTTCTATATGTTTTAAATTAAATTTCTAACTTTAACTGGCAATTATTAACATGGGACTTCAAACTTTTCAAAATATTTGTGTTGCTGTGGTAATTAATACGAATATTAAGTAAAATTAATAACTGCAGTATTTATTTATTGCAATGAATTAATGTTTTTAATTGATATCTATTCTTGCAAAAAATTATCTCGGCATTATAAAATCTAAATAAATTATGTTAATTTATTATACAATATCAATAAAACGCCTACACTTTTCAGTACAAAATTAAATAAAAAACGATAGTTTCGTTATTTCATCGTTGTAATAAACGTAGTTTTCTTCGACTATCGATAATCTGTTATTCTAACACGGTTCTTTTAGTATTTAGTTATATGCTGATTCAACATATGATATATTTTGAAACAGCAGAGGCTTTCTTTTGTTTCAAATTATAATGGGTCAGCATGTGACTATATGTAAATCTAGCACCAACATTTTTTTCTCGTGTAGAATCGTTTCAGTATGTATGATAGTTTTTTTAGCTTTGAAAATCTAGCAGAAATTTGTAGTGAAAATGTACACAAATACCAAAAGTGTACAGTTCCAGAGGTTTCAGAGTAAGTCTGAATTTTGATTGTAATTAATTTCTTTTAATTTATCTCAGAATTACACTCGCTGTTAATAAAAAAAATGTTATTTTTTACTGTTTCAGGCAATTCTAGCATCCTTCTACCAAGAGGCAATGTTTTTCGTGCAGAGAAACTATGCTCAAAACTTTAATAAATTCGCCGGTGAAAGATTTATGTTTCTCTGCCTTTTATGCAAAAATTATTTTCTCGTAAACGGTCCGAACGATTTCGACAAAACTTTGACCACAGATTGGCTGTTTCACGAGCATCATTTTGTCAAAATTTCAGCCAAATCGGTAACTTTGACATGACGCAATTACCAAAAAACCTGCTTTTGCCCTATTTACCATGTCAAAAAGGAGGATATTCTTAAATGATATATTTCCTCGGCATAAAAAATGCCCATTTTGGGAACAACCTGAAAGAATCTTTAAACAAAACTAACGAATCTAAGAAGACTAACAAAAATAACAAAAATAACGAAATTAACAGAACTAACGAAAATAACAAAACTAACGAAATTAACATAATCGATCAGTTATCCACTTCTTCTCTCAGTCTTCCTTTCCAAGGAATTACCAGAAAGAATAATGTGGGCCTGCCGTTGTCTTTCCCTCAATTTAGCATACTGTTGCTTCAAAGAGCTGATGTCCAGAGCCAGTCTCTCCCGGTCGCTGGAAGGTAGCAGTGCCCCCATTGGTGAAGAGGAACGATCTAAAAAATGATAGCCAATCAGTCATCGCCTAACGACATATGACATCAAAACAAAATTTCCTGATACAGTGCTTAAAATGATGTTCCTCCCTC
The DNA here is from genome assembly GCA_022817645.1 of Ceratoteleas bidentatus. Classification (NCBI taxonomy): domain Eukaryota; kingdom Metazoa; phylum Arthropoda; class Insecta; order Hymenoptera; family Scelionidae; genus Ceratoteleas; species Ceratoteleas bidentatus. The sequence goes on along the minus strand of JABFPB010004258.1, from coordinate 12,600 downwards.
TTATCCAGTTTTCTCTCATTCAATACCTTGATGCTTAATTAGACAGAACCCAATATGTCTTTTTTTATATTTAGTCTGTTATCAAACTACAAAACGACAAAAAAAGCTTCTCAAGTTTCTATAATTCCAAGTAAGATCACATGGTTCCCCCCAATCACCTTTCTTGAATTTTTGCGACATATTGATCATCGCATTCGCGGCTTCCACAGCCAGTCTGTCGTCGTCCTCTGTGTCAGTTTCATCGTCGTCGCTGAGTCTTCTAGCCCAAGGTGTGATGTTGTACCTGTGTTTCTCTCGAAGACTCGTAACACCGTATAACGGTCCCATATTTACAATCCTCTGCCGGAAGAAATAACAGATGTGGAGTAAAAGACATTATTTCTGCCAGTTCTTCAAAAAAGGTTGTAAACCTCACCTTGATGAGGTAGTTAGTGTCAGTAAACTCTAGCATCTCCCTTGTCAGGACACCCATGATGCTGTAGAACTCGTCAGCAGAGTTAACTGGCATGATCCGACTGAAGAAACGCACAAAATTAGCGAATCAAATAAGAGTTACTCTAAAATCTGAAATTTCTTCAATGGACTGATAACCTACTCGGAAAGACCTTCCCAGATAGCCAATGCAGTTCTCAGCAGCACCTCGTCCCCCTCCAGGAAGATAAGATCCCAAACCCTTAAAACGGCCTCTTGTGGCAGACAGTGGCAAAACAAGGTGAGGAACCACTGCATCGTGAAGACGTTCGTCAGAGGAGGCTCGTAGTTACTTCCTAAAACCCACCGATAACCCATCAGAACCTGTTCAACACCAGGAAACTCCTCCTAACTATCCAACGGTAGATCTACCTATGTTTTTGTCCTTCGTGTCCGACTGCAGCGCCTCTAGGTGGCGCGACAGTTTCGGCAACCTCACTCGCAGCAGGTCCCGGAACACAGCCATGTCGATGGAAAGGCCGCGAAGGTTGTCTGCAAAGTAGGCCTCTGGTAAGACACCTTCCACCAGATAGATCATGACCTTGACGGCTGAGGATTCGGCACGGTCGACCACCTGCAGGATGAGTGCTGCTAGGACATTCAAACCCTGACAATATCCGACGGATTTGTTCCACCTGGCGAAACCCAAAAGAACCCTCCGGAGCACCGCCTGGTTGTCTCTGCCGGCAGCTCCGCAGAACAGGCTGCAACCTGTCCTGTGAAGGTCCTACGGAAAATAGGAAGAGTTAGAAAACCTTCTAAAGTGTTTTCAAACTCTTCCCTCTAGAGAAGAGACTAGCAATTAGGTTGCCGCATTAGATATGTGGTGGATGAACCCAGGAAGTCTAGAAGGAAAGTTTATTGAGAAGGTGAGGACCATCGCGACTAGGAAATCAAGATGGGAAGAATAGAGTTTGGAGATCTAGACGTACTTTGACAATTTGTATGCCGAGCTCGTCGTCGTCAGGATTGCTCCACTCATTGAAGCAGATCTTCTCAGCCTGCTTCCAGTCGACGCCACGCTCCGCCAGGTGTCTTTCCGCCAGAGTGAGCCATAGCTACCACAGGGAAGAATGCCACGTTAACTATGGTTCTTGCACGATGATTATAAAAACTTAGGAACACCCAAAGCCCAGAAGTTAAAGCTCACCCGCTTACGGAACTCGGGCGGAATGCCACCCTGGAGTTTGGCCACCATCTTCATCGCATCCAGCCATTGCGCGAAACCACTTTCCCCTGGTTGGGGGATCAGACTGAACCGCATTCTGGTGTCTTCACCTAAAACAGGTATCAGATTGAATTCACCTCTCCGAAACTATAGATCTTCTTTCCCCAGAACCAACTCTATCCATCTCTGAGGAAGACCCTGACTGACACCTAGTCGATCTTGCCAGCAGTCAACTTCCATCTGCCTCTTAACAGGTATCTGCTTAAAATCCAATTTTCTACAAACGGCACATGCGAGATCTTTGGGGGATAGGTGACAAGGAAATTCTGCATGCGTTCACCTTCCTCTTCTGGATACTTGGATCCACTGCTGGTAGCATTGCCGGCTCCTGACGCGAAATTCTTGAGGGAATTGAAGAAGCCGCTCATCCTCTAAAGTCTCGCGGGCCTTCTCTCCATGTCGATTCTCACCTCCCGATTCGTCGTCCTTCGCACATCGCCGTCAATCGGCACCAGCAGTCGCGAACTGTCGTCCACGTGCTCGTCGCAACGGCATCGCTAATCACCATTTTCAGTACGTCTAACGAGTGACGACCTACAAGCACTGTATGATAGCTACGAGGTTTCGAACCGAACGGGAAGGAGTCGGGCTCTGTATTTAGTTTCCCCGGTGGATCCGACTCGGAAGTTAATTTAAAGAAAACCCCTGTCTATGATTCCTAATAAGGGTTTGCCATCGTATGATCCTAGGTTCCCAGATTAAGTTAAGATTCTGATGCTAGAAACCATCTAAAAATCTAGCTAGGATTGTAGATACAGAGAAGGTACCAAATTCGCAAATGCACATTTGCGAATAAGGATACATCTGTCCGCAATCCTAGATAGATCCTGCAAATTTAATACCATTTAACGGTCGACTCAACCGAACCAAAAACCTCCAACAAATTATTGACCAGCAAGACCCCTTTGCTCTTTAAAGGTGGAGGCTTCCAAAACACCCCTATTTTCAAAAATTATTTTCTCGAAAACGGTCCTAAAGATTTCGACGAAACTTTAACCACAGATCGGCCGTTTCACGGGCATCTTTTTGTCAAAATTTCAGCCAAATCGGTAACTTTGTCTCAACGTCTCGTCGTGCCAAATGTACTCATCTCGATCCCAAGGAAGGCTCCAGCTTGAGGATGGCCTGAAATTTAATAATTGGTGGAGCAGACAAGTAGAAGGGAGCTAATCTAACGAAGTTAGCAAGGAAGAACATCGCAAGTTGTACGAAATTAGGAGGAGCGACTCGACTAAGAAGTCGTTGGGAATGAAACACCCTGAGAGTAGAATTGGGGTCGCGAAAAGGCTTGGCTCTAACGAGGCGTTTAAAAAGTTACAAAAGTTGACGCAACTAGGCAGATTGAGGGAGTAAGTAAATTGGCCGGTGGTTCGGGACAGGGCAAGAGGTGACGAGCGATACGTCGTAATGAATGAAAGTAGGTGACTCCAGACCAACTGGGCTGCTTTTTGAGACGCGTTTGGGGTAATAAGTTAGGTGACATAGTTCCGGAGGAGTCGAGTGGAAGCGGTTCTCGATTGCCGAATCACATGGCGCTTTGGAGTTCAGGCTTTGTTGTTTTTCCGGGAGGCTGCTTTGGTTTTCCACTCGAAAACCCAAGCAGCCTCCCGCTCGGACTTTGAATGAGTTACCCGATTTCAATCTTGTCCCAAATATCACAGAAGCTGACTGAAGCTTCCAAGATAGTTGGATTACCCGTAAACAAACGGATTTGCAAGTTATCTGACTGGGAGTTGCAAACTGAGTTACGAGAGTGCTCAAATTCGAACCATCAGCCCGGCTTCCAGGACCCTCCTTCCAGGCTGATACTCCCCAGAAGAAGAAGAGGCCGCCCCAGACCAACCTCCTCAACGAATTTCCGGGTCGTTTTAGCAGTTACCTCGCAGACTAATCTCCACATCTGCCAGAAGAAAGCCCCGCTAGTCACCCCGGCTTCGGAAACCAATTTCCAGTCCCCCTGCCTTCCCATCTCGATAGTCGAGCTTCTATTGATCGATACTCCAACAAGTAGTTCCCAAACAACCATATGGCGCTACCCTCACCAGCATCGTATCCCTAACACCTGCCCACTTGCCGCAGACCAAAGGTCACCAACTCGAACCAGGACATCCGGCGAGGTCCCTCCACACTCTGGATCCCAGACCATACACCGACGCACTACCACCCCGCCCACCCAGCCACCCCTCGGCACCTCATAACTCCACTCCATATGTTCCCCCCTCCCCTGCCACCCCCAAACAGAGCCCGACTCGGCCCGGAAGGCGCTGTTACCAGTCCGTCCCGAGGAAGACGCCCGGGATCACTCGCACCCGGACCCGGAGCACGACCTGGACATCGGTCCCGGGTGGCCGCGGGTTATCGTCGCCCGGAGCAGCGGGTATTGTTGTCGCAGCGCACGATCAGCTGAGCCCCGTGAACGCCGAAGCTGCGCACGCCCGCGACCCCCGCAAGATGGCGCTGTGTTCGTCCGCTCGCGCACCAAGGGACACTGCTGCTGGACGACGCAGCCGACCGCGAGCCCGGGCGGCGGCGCGTGCGCGGGTCGAGGGGGTTCCCGCGGTTTCGCGGGGGGAGGGGGGGTAGGGGGCCGGAGGGGGTGGAGACGATCGACCCGCGCGCACGCCGCACATTGGCCTTGTCGCGGGGCGACCGGCGAGAGGTTGACGGGTTTCGGGGGGAGTCCGGGGGGCGTTAAGGGGACACCGCAACCAAAACCGTTGATCTTTAACCAATTTTTGTATAGATAATTGGCTAAAGTATAAACCATAAATTGACTATTTTAATGCACAATATGGACTAAAAACCGAACTTTCTTCAAACATTGGTATGTACTGGAACTGTTAATTGTTGATTGTTGTTAATTTGATTGTTTATATGTATGCGACAACAAAAAATTGTGCGAATTTTTGACAACATTTGAAATGAATGTACATGTTTTTAGTTCTGAAGACGGTGACATACAATCGCCGAAACGTCAACTATTGACTAATAAACAATTGTTTATTATAAATTGAGTCTGTGAGGTTATTATTGAGATGGTCGTTAACCAAACACAAAATCTAGGTGTTTCCCCAGAGTATTCTTAGTGCTTACCCTATCAGCAAACAATATTATTAAATATTTCTACAATATTACAGTAATATTATTAAATATTTTTGCTGATAGGGTAAACCACTGAGACTCAAAGTTCCCATTGAATCAAGCTTGGAGATCTAGATTGACTCTAAAGTCAGGAGACCAGTGACTTGGTTGAATGTCGATCAGTATTTGTCCCAGTAGAAATATGATCCAGATTGTTGCCCGCACCCTAGGTCCAGAAGCAAATCTTAAATGGGACATTGTAAAGTCCTGTTCTGGATCTACGCGATGGCAATATTGTAAGGCCTTTTTTATAGATCTAGGTATATGGATCTAGATTTAACCCATATACCTAGACCAGCTACGCAGAACCTAGACTGGAGCTAAGAATGGGAACTATTACAGTCCTAATCTAGCTCCACATTATTGACCGATTCTGGGTAAAATCTGGGTCTATTTGGTTCAATGGGTTGTATCAGTCTATTTTTCTTCAGAGAAGTTAGTCTGTCTGCTTTTCTCTTTTACATACATCAGCAACTAAGTTTTTTAAGGTAAATCTTCCTTCATTATAGGTCAAAATCGACTAGTTAAACATAGACAGAATCGATTCCCAAAAATCTTTTGGTCCGGGATATAAAAACATTCCAACTAGAAAGGCACCCAAAAACTATTAAGTTTACACCGCAGAGATCGACTTCCGAATGACCGATTCCTCACACCGCCACCTTGCTGGTCACCCTTCACCCACCCTACTCTTCCTCAACTTTCCGCATCCTGGCCATCTCGCCATTTTTCGTGCAGCCCGGCGCAAAGTCGGAGCCGCGGCGATCGACCCGGTCCCCGAATTCGTCCGAACTTTGCAATTTGTGTGTCCTTTAATCACGCCGTCGCTTAGAAATCTTTCGAAGAGACGCGTCTCCTCAATCGCGATATCAAAGCGACGGCGTCTTGCAGTCGTCCGCCCGGCCGCACGACGAAAAGCTCCGCTAATTGTTGGACTCATTCATACGGCCGTTCGTTCATTTGGCCGGGGCGAACAGATGCACCGACTTGTATGGAACTTGGTGGTCCTATTCGGAGCAAGACGGCCTCCCCCGCCCGGTCTCCGGGGGTTATTTTCGCTCGATTATCCGTGGGGTCACGGGACACCCCGAGCCGCTCTATTAGGACGTTAAAATAAAGACAGATGGAGTGATAAGTGGGGGAAGGGGGGCTGGGGGGACAGATCGAGGCGACAAAGCTCATTCATGCATGGGCCGCGCGCACATGCAGGCTTTCGCCGTGTGTGCGTCAATTGAGCTCCCAATTCCCCGAGGTTTTACGCGATTGCGTTAACCCAAAAGCCCCGACGTGATTCGCTGGGCGGAAATTAGTACGTCGAAGTGATTCTTAATTCCTTTTGATAAGGCCGGGGCGAAGACGTCGGGGATACGACTGCTGGAGAGCCATCGGCTTCGCTGGATCGCGATGAATAATGATCGTCGCCGTTGCATTAACCCCGAGGTGCCTTGGTTGCGGCAATTAATCATGTGGTGTTTTAATCGACTGGTTGAATGCCTGTGAGGAATCAGGGAGTCTATTATGGGGGTTATTCAGTCTTGTTGTTACAGGTGGACAGCCTTGACAATGTTATAAGAGGTTGAGGAGGAAGATTTGAATTGAGGATGCCAGTTCCTTTAAGTGTTTCAAAGGGTTGAAGTGGCGACCTCTCGTTTTAAAGACAATTTTGGATAGGAAAAGATTCAGATAGTCGAAAAAGAATTTTTGGAGTTAAAGCAATTTCATGTAATAATTTAAACACTTTTATAAAAATATATTTGTGGATCAAAGAGATTTTCAGTTTGATATTTACCCAAAAGAAAAAATCAAAAAGAATTCCTTTTGATTCAAAAGAAATACTTTCTAAGGTAATATTTTGATCTGAAAGAACCTGTGTTTGATAAAAGGAAATTCCTTTTGTACCAAAATCTTGTGGTTCCAAATGGTGTGAATTGCGTATGCGATTCACACCACTTACAATTAGAGGTGGTTACATTTCAATTTTTCTCAGAGTTAAATTGAAAAAATAAGTAGACAACTTTCTATTGGACCTTCACAAATTGTGGAATCATTAGAAAGACTGTTTTGGGAAAAGCAATATTGAACTACTTCTACTGAACGGAGTATGAATACACTTGAATTACTAATCATAAACAGTAATTAGTAACGCCCCTTTTGACACCATCGGAGTCTGGAGGCCACATCAGATTCTTGCAAGGTTTCTGTAATCTGGCAAAAGTTTGACTAAGCAGTAAACATTGCTTTCCTCAAAGCCATATCAGAGTTAACTCTAAGTTACTTGGAATTCTCTAGGTTGACCCAGCGCTGATTTCTGAGGGTATAACGTTGTCTGAAGAGAAATATTCCAGCTGAAAAATTAATTTGGGAACCATTAGATCGATATAGAGAATACTGACGAGAACTGCGTTTAAGCCATTAGGGTAGGATAATCTTGGCATGGAATAGCAGTTACATATGCTATTAAAATATATATCATTCCATATGGACATCAATATTGCTGTAATATACAAAATTGTATACAAAATATGACAGAGCACCTTTGAAAACTGCGTACATATGACTAAGACTAGTACTAATGGTCTCTTTAAACAATCTCACCTACTCGATAACTATACAGACAACATCCTGTGTTTCTTCTAAAAGGAATAATTTATATTCACATACGTCAAAATCAACACATAAAAATCATACATTGAAATTGAGGAAATCCAACTTAAAACGTTACTTACAAAAAATCTTTTTCCAAATAGTCAAAATCTTGTCTTCCACAAGAATTTGTACCAAACTCATCACTCCAACGTTTTAAACTACTCTACGATTCTCAATCCTATCCTCAACGAGTGATATCAACTAACTGATTGTGAAGTCATCATCTTGACATGAATGAATGCATTTTTAATCTCCCCTTTCCTCCCCTATTCCGAACCAAATCACCAAGTGAAGTATTATGATGCACATACGTTTTCGCAGTATGCATGGATTCGGTTTTTTTATCAGATTTCTATTTCCTGCATATACTGTAAATTATTTAATTCATTTTCATCGAACAATCTTTCAGAAGTACACCAAATGTCGTCGGTTATTGATTTAATGATTGACAAAAATGTAATTTCAAAAGATCGATGTTTCAGTACTAATCCCTGACTACTTCACGTAGTACTTTTATCACTTAAGTGTTACAGTTTTCGACATTTGATAAATGTCTTCCCTAGTACCGCTGAGAGACCGCTGTGATATCTATGGTCCATTTTCTTGAATGAGCTAGCACTTCCAGGCATATTATAGATATATTATCCAGTTATTTATTTATTCAGTTATTTCGATTGTTACGTGCTCAGGCTATGCCATACCCTAGTCTTACCTTCTTATTCGTAGTTATTTATTTATTCATCTTTTTGTCAATTTTGCTATTTATCTGTGTAAAGGCCTACATTTTCGCGTTTGTTTGATTAATTAGTATTGTTATTCGTTTTCTCCGTAGCTCTTTGCGCAATGTTTTACCTACTTCTATTTTTTTTCTTCTTATGTTTTCGCTATCAGTGTATTCTTATATTACATTACGGGAGTATCCCAGTAGTTTAATTAATAATAAAGATCATAATAATAATAATAATATATGCGGCATATATGCAGCCATATATGCGGAATATGTGTTGTTCTGTTTTATACGTCACATATATGTCGCATCTGTCGCATATATGACCACCTATAAGATACGCGGTGTCATATATGGCGCCATATATGGGACATATATGCGCCATATATGGCGCCATATATGCTGCATATATGTCGCAAATATGCCGCATATATTGCATATATTTGTCCCCTATAACAATTTTTACATTTTCTCACTACATGTAACCGGAACGTCCAATCGGTCTTCAGTTCCGCGTTTTCGATTTCCGGTGCCGGAATTGGGCTCGGGTGCATCGGCGGGACGGCCGGTGAATGGCTCGGCGCGAGAGCCGGCAGATTTGGATCGCGCGCGCAGACACAGGAGCGCCTGCGAGCGCGGAGGCCCGGGCGCTGCTCGACAACGGGGGAGTCAATGGGCACGAGCATTAAGCGAGCATAACTGTGAAAGGAGCCGGGGGTTGCGAATCGTCGCTAGATTAAAAAGAGGCTCCCTTTTTTGCTTGCTCTTTTATGCCGCGCCCCACATGCGCCGCCACCGTGTGCCTCAATAAGTCTCCGCCGCGTCCCATACACAGCCGTGCACGTAAACGCGCACGCATGATTGTGCCCGCGTAGCGCTGCGCCCGTGCATTCGATATCTCGCGGGCGTCTGCTCAAAAGCAATTCGATACCGCCGTAAGCTCGCTATTCCTTTCTAAAAAACCTGCGCGCCGATCGCCGTTCTATCAAATTGCCTTATCGCTTAGGCGACTTCATCGTTGAAAATGAAAGCCCGATTTAGCTCCCCATTAGAGTCACCGGAATATTAAGTCGCAATCGGGACAGCACCACGGGAGTCGAGAGCGATTAGAGGAATGGGCGCTGGGTTTGTTTTGAGTGTTGCTTATGTCTGGGAGGAAGATGTATGTAAGATAAGAGAAATTTCCATGGTTCAACGATCGCAGAGATTTGTAAAGGAAAGTTTGTTTATAGGAATTTCCATAGGAAATCTATAGAGGGTAGATTGTATTCCATATGGTTTTGTCTATAGATCTCTGTGAAACGTTATTTCATAGAAATGTATAGACAAATATATATGGAATTCTATATATTGTTTATGGATTTCCTGTGGTAATCCCTGTAAAGAAAGTTTCCAGGAATAAGTAGGGAAATTGCAACGGAAATTTCCGGAATAAATTGGAAAAATTCGGAATTCAATGGAGGAGTTGTTTTATTTATTATTCTGGAACTTCCGATATTTTGATCGATTGATGTAGAATGAATACTTTTATAACATCAGATTTTTTAGAGTGCAGTTTTCACAAAGTAATGATTCGATTATTTTTCCCGTATTATAATTGAGAGAAAAATATTTTAATAATTGTTGCGTGTATTAGTTGAGAGTGTTAAAAGATTAGTACCTTCTGTACTTCGTTGGCTTTATTCTTCTATCAGTTGTCTTTATTTCTTGATCCGTTAAATAAGGGGATTGTCTAAATGGCCCAGATTGTGTTACGGCCTGAGAGGGACATCTGCTGTGATGGTTTTTCCGATGTACCAGTGATATTGTAGTTAATATCTTAATATGTGACCTTTGTTGAGACTTAATCCCATTTAATTCCCGTATAATGATTTATTGGATTCAACTTGGGTGGTGCAGTAGTGTTTCTTTATGAACTCTCCCTCAAAATGGCACGTATATTCGGTACAATCGAATAAGAAATTAACTCCATTACCAATTACGAAAACAAAATTATTTTAATACACATTAAACAATGTCTCGTTTCAAGTCATTAAAGTTAAAATACGTATTTAATTTTCAGTGTTTATTTAATTCTCAAACAAATAAATTTGAGAGAATTTAAAACAATGTATTAGAAATGTTTGAAAAAAGATACAAATTCAATTAAATTTTCTATATTGGAATTCACCCAACTGTAAACGACAGTTCAACGGTTCTATAGTGTATGGGACAACTGAAAAGTTATTCAATCTCCAATAAATTTAGAAGTTAATTAAAGTTTAACATGCATGTATGACCTATTTACATATCAATTCCCTTTCTAATCCAACAAATTTTACAGTATAACCTCTCGATTCCGTTTCAATCCAGGACCACTGTACCCAATCGCATCAATTGTTCGCCGATCTATTTTCGCCGACCCTTTCAGCCGTTTTCATTTTGCGATGTATTTTTCAAGTCACTAATTCACACTTCAATTGTTTCAGTCGCTCAGCAAAGAATTGTCCATAATAGACAAAACTTGCTTAATTCAAACTGTAAAAGGCTTTTCTACGGGGACAGCGTGCAATTGATAGTTGGGAGGACAATGCGATTGTCTAAATCCTGACAATGCAATTGTCCCATAATATATTAGCAGTCGCAGAGCGACTCAATTGACAGCAATGCACTCACTCGACTAATTGTTTAACCATAACCACTGTTTCACCCCCATTAACGTGAAAATCATAAATCCCCAAAATAACTATTTGTCTCTTTGCGTCACATCCACCAATTCTCGTCCGGCGACTTATCTCAAATAACTCCAATTAACAATTCGAACGATTTCCGCCCAGTTTCTGTCTCAATTTCGTGCTGATTTGCCTCTATTAACGGAGTATTGGCACGTTCCTTTTGCACCGGGAACTACGTAATTAATGGCTAGTGATTTGAATGGTGACGGATTAAAACAGCGTAAGAATGGCTCATTGAGTTTCTACCATGGCTCGGATTAACAGAGTAGAATAAATCCAAGAATGACAGTGGCGCTCGATGAACATCAAAAGAAATAACTCCCCGCATCTCCGGTTAATTACTAAGTGGGATGCGGCAAATTGCAAAATGTAATTCCCGGTAGAACCAGTGTGTTCGCAATATCCAAAGCCCCCTGCGCGATCCCGTAGCTTCATCCATTCGGCGTTCTTCCGTGGCTACGCGCGTGCCAATCTTTCTGCGATTTCCCGCGCGTAATGTGTTTTCAGCGGCGTAAATGCGCAGCCAGAAGCAGCGCGGCATAGTGCTCGACAAAAACGGCCAAATCATACGCCGGGGAAGAGCTGTTGTTTCAGTTGCGAAATCTATGGGCGAGAATATCGGTGTACAGTGTAGATAATAATGTTTGAGGCATTGTAAGTTGGAGAAGCTTAGTACACTGAGAACACTGTAAAAACAAGCGTTTTATTTTAAAACACATTTGTCCTCGATTTTAAAACACTTTTATGTTCAGAAAGACAGAGTCTAAAATCAAGCTTCATGATCAACAAAAGCGCGTTAAAGCGCTTCTAGCTGATGCCAAATCTAAATATTATAGTATTAAGCTGGCATCTGCTTCTTCCCCTAGGGCCAAATGGAATGAACTCCGTAGACTAGGTATTATTTCAGCAAGAAAGCGTGATAGACGTCCACCAGGTCCACTTGATGCCATTAACGACTTCCTGGTGGACACTGTGAACCAACTGTGCTCTGATTATAGAATTCCTGCAGATGCCAACTTTCTGAATATGGCACAGCCAGCGCAAACATTAAGCTTTGGGAGGGTAACTGCTAGGGATATGGAGAAAGCACTTGCGAAATCGAAGTCGCAGGCCATTGGTGTTGACGGTGTCCCGCTCGATTTCCTTCAGAAAGCAGGGCCGGCGATACTAGATCTTCTGGCGGATATTACGAACGAGACATTTAGATCGGCCACCTTCCCTGACGTATGGAAGCGCTCAATGATTAGACCTATTCCTAAAGTGGTAAACCCGTCGGCTCTCGCAGATTTTCGTCCGCCATCTATCCTTTGCACAAGCTCCAAGCTAATTGAACTCATAGTGTATGAACGGCTCATGACATTCCTTTGTGCTAATGACCTCCTGGATCCCTACCAATCTGGTTTTCGGAAAGGTTACTCGACTCAAACCGCCCTTATTAAACTGACCGACGACATTCGATTGGCCATTGATGCTCACCAAGTGACTATAGTCGTCCTATTTGATTTTTCGAAAGCATTCGATCTGGTGAATCACGAATTGTTGTTAACGAAGTTGGGGGTCTTTGGGCTGTACCGATGATGTAGTTAAGTGGTTTGAGAGCTATCTTTCAGGTCGAACCCACAGTAATGTTCGGCGATGAGACTTTGTCCTGGCGCCGCGTGTCGATACTTGGT
>JABFPB010004257.1:0-15260 GCA_022817645.1 Ceratoteleas bidentatus | reverse complement strand
ACTAATAAACAATTGTTTATTACAAATTGAGTCTGTGAGGTTATTATTGAGATGGTCGTTAACCAAACACAAATGAATACCGATCAATTGTAAATTCAACTTTAATGGCAATTCTACTCCTCCCATAATGTATTCTTACAAAAATGAAGATCCCTTGCACGAAGTCGTATTTTTCTAGAAGTGCAAAAATAAGTAACCCCGCAAATTACAAAATTGCATAATGAAATTCAATTTCTCCCCCCACCCAAAATTCCTTCCCATAAATATGTTTCTCTCAGCTCCATTGACCGAACCAGGAATAACAACACGCACGCACGAACTTGTCCTTCCCCCGGATTCATTCCTGCGAAAGTCCGGCCGCACTCTGGGAATTACGGCCGATCGGCCAGACCCGAAATAGCCGATCGACCAATTCGCAAATTGGCGCATCAATTGGGACCGATTATGGGACCCGATCGGGCATTGTCGGCTCCGTGGCGAACAAAGTAGCGACGCTCCTGCCGAGCGCTTTGTGCCGGTAATTCAAGTACGTAATTACACGCGGGGGTAATGTGGATCATGTTAATCATACAGTTTATCGCGTGAATCGGCAGCGGCGCTGGCGTGCCACTGACAGGCGGATACGCGCGTCTTCCCCGGCGCGCCTTTTTTCTCGGTGATCCGCGCAACCTGACACTCGACGCCCCGGGTCAAATTCTGCCCCGAACCGCTTCTGGTTTTCGCACGAAAATTCGAGCAACGCCGATCGAAAATCGAAAACCAGGTTCTGCGTCAGGTTAAATGAGTTTTGAAAAGAGAAAAGAACTTGCAGGTTCACTGCAAAAACGACGTGTTTTAAAGTAAAACGGCTAAACTCTTTATAGGTTATAATGCATAGACAGTATATGGTAAACACGTATAAGTGTTTTACGAAGAAATGTTTTAAATTAAAACAGTTTAAGTGTTTTGCATAAGATTTAACATGGAACATACAAAACGCATAAAAGTGTTTTAAAATCGAGGACAAATGTGTTTTTAAATAAAACACTTGTTTTTACAGTGTTCTTCGAAAAGTTGAATAATTTAACGGAATCATGGAAAACATTGTAAAGTAAGAAATTTTTTGTAAATGAGATCAAAATATTGTCGAGGCAATTTTTCATATCTTTTTCTCACTTAGAAACTTTTTTTTATTTGAAAAGTGTTTTCATTTTTTTTGTTGAACATAGAAAACATTTATATCATTTTAATTGTTTCGCTGAGAAAAGTAATATGTTACTGACGTGTAGAATATATTTTTGAAAAAATAAAACTCTATTCTATTTATCACCCAACTTTTCATTTTTCATTCACTTTCAGTTTTTAATCCAAAAAACATCTTAAAGTATCTCTCAGTACATCAGAAACCCGAAAATGGGTGAAAAAAATCGACCTCGGAAATGATAGTTCCTATCTGAACAATAAATCCGATTGATCAGCGACCTCAATTCCGCCGCCATAAATAATTGAAAATCAATCGGGCGTTCTTTGTGCGCGTAACTCTGCTGACTTTTCCCTGGTCGGGTCGTTTTTTTTGCGCGCGCATTAATCCGCGTGACTTTACGCAGAATAAATATGAGCGTTGGAGTTCGCGTATCGCAACGAGCGGGACGGAAAAAGGCGCGGCCGGTGCCGCAAATTGATTCGGGCGCCAAATCTGGCCCCATAAATGCAGCCCGGATGCCTTTAATGACGGTCAATTTCTCCGCGCCAGCCGATCCCGCAACGCGGCGATTCCCGCCTCAATCCGGAATCGCCGACACTCGCGTAATATCTCTCGGACGCCCAGTATCTGCACTCAAAACCTGGTTTATTTCTTAAGTATACGCAAAAATGTGTTTCCAGAACGCGTCAAACGACCCATGTTCGCCGCTGATTTAAGGCGAAACATAAGTGCTATTTCACCGATGATGACAACAAAATATGGGTTTCGAAAATGTTTAAACTTTTTTTTCGATAATACTTATAATTTATAAACATTTGGCCACCTTTGCATAGTTAGGACTGTAATCAATAAGAAATTTTCCAAAATTTAAAACAAGTTTTTAGAACTTATATTATTTAGAACAATTATTGTTTAGAACAAAAGTTTGCTATATGATACAAAGATAAAACATGATATTTATATTTCAAGGAATATTCGACAAAATATTCCTTGTGATCAAATAAAATCAGGAAACTGTTTAAAACATCGCAATTACAAGTTTTCAATCCACTTTCATACAGTTAAGAGATAGCAAGAAGAACACGAAAAAGTTAGGTAATGGCAATTATAAGTTCACCGGCTACTGATATTTCACCTTAATACGGTGTCAAGCGATACCTCTCGTTATGCCACTGATTTTTGAAAGTTGACACCTTTTCGGGCTTCGCTCGGACACGGTCTTTTTCTCTCAAGAATATATTGTTTTACAACGTGACTCGAAGAAAAAATATAAAGACGAATTATTTCGGTTAAAGAAGTGACTGTTCATTCATTATTTCGAACTCAGTTCTATCGAAGAAGTTGAATTATAAAAACAATATCTATAAATCTAAAACAATATTTTCTCGTCCTAAGTGGATTTTCCAGTTCATAATTATCTAAGATTATTTCCAGTTTCAACACAGGCAACACCCTCGATCTTTAAGAATAATTGTTTTGAACTTTATTCCTAAAACCTTTGGAAGAATAGCAGGCATAACTTCATGATAAGAAGGCTAATTAATGAAGCTGAAATTGCGGAATTTTCTAGTGACCTTTAATTATTTACCTATAATATGTGCATATAATGATAGCCGTAGAAGAAATATGTAACCTGAGACGAATAAACGTATATCACATTTAATAATGTTCAGAAATAAGTAATTTTTTTAATTTATATACTTTAATAAAAACTTTAATACAACTTAAAAAATTTTACATTAAACTTTAATAAAATTTCATAAACTTTAATAAAAAAACTTTCCCCACCTAAAAAATCAATGTTCCCTAACATGACTCATCTAAAAAAGCTCTCCACCATTTCTGGACAAATATTGACTCGGAGACCACCGAAATCGAAACGCCGTCCAGACGCGGAGCGAGAATCTATTTCGATATCAATCGCGCTCGAAAAAGTCCGGCAGCAAAAAGGCCTGAATAAAGGCTCAGAAACGCGAGATCGCCGCGAGATAATTCGCCGGACAAGTGATACACTGTGCCGACTCGGTCGGGCGTTTTTTGCTCGCGAGCCGGGGATAAGTAATCCGAGCGGCCGGCTATCTCGCGGCAACAAACTGGCAACGGCGTTTACCCGGCTACTTGTCGATTGACTCGCAGTCGGCGTCTCGCGCCATTGAGATGTATATCGTAGATTAGCGCGCGTCCCGGCCTGAAACGCTCTGACAGCGCCGACGCGTTATAATGCCGGGGGCATAATTAATTCGCGATCATTTTTGCCGGGATCCGGGGGGCGATTAGCGGGAAATTTCATTGTGGCGACGAGCCGGCGAAGAGGAAATTGGCGTCGTAAAGTAGCGAGCCGGAAATTACGTTTCAGCCTTTTTCCTCGGGATTTCAATAAAACGATGCGATGAAACGGTTTTATTTCATTGCGCCGGTTTTATGGGATGGGCAATATTGAAGGTAATTGAGCGCCATACGTTTCGGCGCCGAAATATTCGGAAACTGGTATTTGGGCGATCCCAAATAAATTTGAGATCGTGTCGTCTGTTGGTGAAAACTGAGTACGATATTTAAGTAGCTCATATTTAGGCGCCTAAGATAGGCTTCCAAATAAGAGCAAGAAACCTAAGATATCTCGAAAACGACGAGAACGATTTCGATCAAACTTTGTACATCGAATCCTTGAACTTGCGGGAGAGTACTGGCAAAATTTCATCCAATTCGACGGATAGACAATTTGCTGGTTGAAAAATATGTTGAAAATGGAGTATTTTCTGGAGAACATATTTAGGCTCCAGAAAAATTGTTATCTGAAAAACATGGTAAAAATTGATTACAATATTTAGGCACCAGATATTTGGGCGCCAGACAAATTGCAATAAATCTTGATAGAAATAGGTTATTGCTCAAATTCGAATATATTTAAGAATTTAAATATGGACAGGTAATCTACCACAAATACTGATATTTAAGAACCAAACAATGTGCAACATTTAGGCGCCAGATATAAAAAAGCAGTCTTAATGTGAGGCTGAAAATAACCATTCCCCTTTATCTAATGCCAGACGGTTTAATTCAATTACAGTAAGAACGTCATGACTTAACCTAGACCCTATTACAAAAAGCCGCTAATTGCTGCACCTGTAGGCAGTGTTTTTCGCCGACAAACGAAACGTCCCAGCATTGTACGGGATAATTCGCACGCCGAGGGCCCCCGCGCACTTCTGTTACGCAACAGTCAGCCGTGTCTCTCGCAAATAAGCGGCTCGGGTATGCCATTCAGCCGCGTTTTAAAGCGCGTTCCGCGCAGCAACATCATTAACGCCTGACGGAGTGTCGCGCTTTGCGAACGCGCGCGCTCCTTTTCAGTTATTGCACTTAGCCGGCTTTTTGCGCAATCACAATGGCCCGCGACGAAACGTAATTAAAATGGTACAAATGCTCAATATTATAAGCTGATAATCAAACCTCCCTACTCAAGACGAGTTTCTTCGGGAAGGTCGAAGTGACTGGATTTATTTAAGGGGGGTTAAAAAAGTGTTTTAAGATGAAAGGTTTCGTTCTATCTCAAGAAGGTGTATACCCAAAATTTAAATAAAAATTAAATTTGAAAATATGTACGTAAAAGTAGATGTTGAAGATTTTATTTTGCCAAAATTGAAATGATTTTTATCGTATATAGAGTTAAATACATAATTACGTTAACAACATAAGCTTAAATAAATTATTATATTTTCAAGTTTCTACGGGCAGAAAAAACCACATTTTAACAAATCGTATTTGTTCTAACAAAACATATTATCGTTCCCGTAACATAGAAGTATTTGCTCAAATTGTAAAATAGATCATATGAAGGAAAATATTGAATGGTAAACTCACATGTTTTGATAGTATGATGATAAATTGAAAGGGCTAGCTTTTTGACTCTGTACGAGAAACTGAAATGTGATATATATCATAATTTGCATGATTAATTGGTTGAAAAATTAGACCTATTGTATTATAAATGTATGCAAAGTTATGTAATGATCCTTTAGGGTAAGGTGAGAAGATATGAAAAAATTGCGTGTAAAATTACACCGATACTCAGTGATAACAAATGACCAACAGTTAGCAGTGTTAAGTTACAAGGGAGTATCAATTTTATGCATGCTCTCTTATGCGTTCAAATGTGAATGTCGTTTAATTGAATAACAATTACGGTACGTTGTGAGCTTAATTGAGAGTCTATTAACGAAACAATGAAAAATGACAAGTTTCGTAATAATTCTCATATCAACTGCCACACCAATGAAAAAAGTTGTACGCCGTTCCATTATTTCCCAACATTCAACGGGAAAATTTAGTTTTGTCCACCAGACTTTACCAATATTACGTAACTTTACACACTTATTTGTGAAACTATTTACTCGTTTATATTATCGCAATATATGAAATTGCATAATTTGAGAAGTTTGCATTTGAAACATAATCATAACTCTCTATTTGCCTTTTATTTCTTCTTTCCTCATTCTAATCCAGAATTTATTAAAACTTTACTTCATTTCTCAAGTATATCCTATCATTATCGCAAAAACCAACGTTACCTAATACTTCAATAAAACCACACATTCGCCTCAAAAACCTAATATCCTCCCACAGAGTTTCCACTTTACATAATCCCTTTTCACTTCAAAATAATTTTACCATCCCAACCTCCGTCAAATGTCATGTAAACACCTACAAACATCATTAACTTTTTTCATCATTAACGATACTTGTTTTTCAGCCCGTAATTAATATTTGCAGTGTCAAGAAACTTAACCCCGACAATCGCGTGCAGGAATTCGCTTGCAAAATTACCGAAACGACGCGTGGAAAAAACGCGTCACGTCGGGTCGTTTTAATTGAGCTGTAAGCGAGCGCGTCTCGCAAACGATCGGCGCGATGTTTGCCGTGAATAAACCGATGGCGCCCATTTCCGGTCCGGCACTTTCGAGCGGCTCGAACGACGGCTGATCGCGCCTCGAGGATTACACGGCTACAGGCAAGGATCGCCGAGTACCCGAGCGAGATTAGTCACGATCAATCATACGTTAATTAAAAACGATTATACTCCATTAACTGACGTCCTTCGCACCGAGGAACGGAAGGATGCGAATTTTCGCTCTAATCTCGAGGATTAGTTGCACGATTTTGATGAATGATGGCAAAGTTTATTGTGCTATTTCGGAAAGACCATTTTTAGGAATACAATCAACTAATGGCCATTTATAATTTTTCATGACAAAGTAACAATGCATTTTTTAAAGTAAACTATTTATTTGTTTATAATATTTACTTATTGTTATTTTAAAATTGCACAGAGATATCTTATAGTTAAATTTTCTTATACGTTTCCTATTAGAAAAAGATATCTCTGAAAATATCTGAAAAACTTTGAAAATGTCTTTTCAGCGTTTCCTATATAGGCATACATATAGATGAAATGAACACATATGTCACATATATAGATATTCATGTGAATATGAATATATTGACATTTATTTGATATTTACATTATATTAATATGTTCATATTCATATAAAAAGTGAATATGAAGATGAATATATGGTCCATATTCATTTTTTATTTTAAATACATTTAAAACATAGTACTTGTCAACCAATGAATGCCCAACAAAAGGTTTTGAATAGCTGATTAACAAAATTGACTTGGGTGGATAATTCTCAGTGAAAGGTCCGAAAGTCGCGGATGAAAATGTGCGACAAAGGGCCGAGAGCCCGCATAATGGGAACGCGGTTACGAGCCTCCGAGCTCATTCTCGGGATCATAAATTCGAATTAGCGGGTGATTTATGCACGGCGCCACGCGGCGGCTCATATCGATTCCACTTACCGCGGGCCTCGATAAAACTTTTATTGCACATCCGCCACTCTGATTTAGGCAGTGCCGCTGCCGCGCATTAACTATTCAGTCGCGCCATTATGTCTCATACGCAACGTTCCGGTCGCCGCCGTCGGCCAAATTATTTAGCGGCCGTGCAATTTTAACCGACGCTGCCGATCGGAATTCGCTTCGCGGCGACGGATTTGCCCCGACGGAAGACAGGGAAACGAACGTTCGGACGCCAGGAAAACGGATGATTGAAGTCGAATAAGTGCTCGGCAAAAATGCTAAGTGGAAATAAATGGAGGGGAATTGGAAAATTGTATTTGAATTGCGAAATTGACAGGTGGAATTCGAGTGGGGAGCTTTTAAAGAAAAAAAAAGAAATTAATTAAAGCATGAATTAAAATTTGAACGCCGAAAAAAATTATTTTTAAGATATAGTTTTCTATATGTTCTTATGTCTTTTATAATATAGAAAATTTAATACAATAAATTCGATAAAAAAACGAGTTATCGTATGAGATAATATGAACATTACGTCAAAAATCGGAAAAGTCCGGCGAAAAAACGTATCGCCCGATCTACCATTAATTAAATCCGCGATCGAGCGATTTCGATCTGAGAAAACGAAGGCCTTATCGGGGCCGAACCCGCGAGACACCCACTCGCGTAGAACCGGGGGAAACTAGTTTCGCGGTTATCGCACTTTTCAGCGACGAATTTGCATGCCTACGCATAATTTCCGCGGATTTCGAGGAGAGTGAGACGGCGCGCGAGAAAGAAAAAACGGAGACAGACACGCAGACGCAGAAAACGAGCGAGACGGAGAATTCGCCTGCGCCCATTTTTATTCGCCCCGCGCCGCCGGTTCCCGTAATTATTATCGTTTCGCGGAGCCCGCGCTGTCTCGCCGTGCATTTTTACGCGGCAAATGATCCGGGATTCCAGCAGGGATTATCAACTCCGGCCGAACGCGCCCGGTACCTCATTTCAATGCCGACGAGCCGTGACAGTTAGCACCGCACTTCATTAGATAATCATTCCTCCGATTACGAGTCGGCTTCTGTGCTCGTTTTTCTTCTCTTTTGCGTCGTCACTTTCGTTTTAACGCTTTCATTTCGTCACCTCGGTCACCTCGGACGCATTTCATGTTTTATGGACATTTAATCAGTTTTCGTACACGCCAAATAATTTTTTTAAAAATATTTCAAGACTATGTAGGGAAAATTTGCTACTAATCACTTATGCGCAAAAGTGAAATGTGATTATGCGATTATTTGGGCTAAAGGTATGCACAATATGTGATATGTACGAGTCGCTTATGCGCTGTATAAATCGAACTCAAATTTTATACACATTTAGCGCCCTTCAGAGTCACTTATGCGCAATTGGCACCACTCAGCACCGCTTATATCACGCATTTATAAAAATCCATGTCACTTATGCGCATGTTATCACTATTCGATATCACTTATGCGCATGTTATCACGGCTAGATATCACTTATGTGCATTTTATCACGGCTAGATATCACTTATGCGCGTGTTATCACTATTCGATATCACTTATGCGCATTTATCACGGCTAGATATCACTTATGCGCATTTATCACGGCTAGATATCACTTATGTGCATTTTATCACGGCTAGATATCACTTATGCGCGTGTTATGACTGCTAGATATCACTTATGCGCGTTTTATCACGACTCATTGTCACTTATGCGCGTTTATTAGCTCTCAATGTCATTTATGGGAATTTTAACACCACTTATACCCATCGATAGGTTATTTTCATATCCATACCCGTCACTTATGCACGAAAATTCGTCCCTCAGTGACATATGCGCCATTTTGCTTGCATATACTCATTTTTCACGGACTGAAGCGACGAATTCGAATTTAATTAAAACGTTCTAACCGGCGTCAAACAACATTTGTACAATTATAATGAAAGATTATAATTTGTCATCGACCGAGCGCAACGAAACTTTTCCAGCGGAAAAACTTGCACAAAAAGCGAGACAAAAGGGCAGAGTTCGCGAGCGCGGAGGGTCGCATAAGCACCCCTGGATTGCCGGGCTCTCGAGTTCCGCGGATCCCGCTGCTCGCATAATCAGAAATGAATGAGAGCCCACGCACCGCCAACATTGCATATTCACGGCAGATCCCGAGAGTTCGCGTGCACACGCACACGCGCATACAAAAATCCGCCTCTCCATTGACTGGCGGCTGCGTGGGTCGCCGCAAGATCGTGCAATCGAAATGATATTCAGCCGGGCTCGGCTGTTTCGAGTGCCGCGCGACGTGGCCGACGAAACGCAATTGGATAACGAAACACGAGGGGGTGGGGGTGGTTTGGATAATCGATCGAGATAATCGTAATAAGCGTTTGACGCGTTTGTTTGACAGCCTGAAATGGATTGAGGGGATCGGGGGAGGGATACAACTGAAGCGGATTTCCATCGAAAATCGAGCTATCTAAAGTCACGGAGTCGGATGTTTTTGCAATTTTAAGTAGACCAATTAGAAAATTCCATGAAGATTGAAAGGGATGAGAAGACAAGGGAATTAGTGGAGAGTTTGGATTTGGATTGACGAATTTTCGTGTAAAATCGAGTCTTTTTCAATGTTATTTGAAGAGAACCCATTAGGAAATTTGAATATGAAGTGAACAGATAGATAGTATGGTGTTCTTAAAGAAGAGGAATGCTGCGAGATTATGTCGAAAAATTCGTTATCGGGTAATCTAGAAAATACCAAAATCTTTTGATTGGTGGAAGTTTGGGATGGAAAGATTTGGATCAAACGGAACTTCTTTCGTCGACTTCATATCGAGGTATCTGGAGAGATTGATCGACGAGACAAAGTAGAGGTTCGATAACTTATCGCCGAAACGCCTAAAAGTAACGAGACGTTTCCGAAACAAATCCCGGCTTGGTACTCGGAAAACAAGAGCCGTGGGATTTGTGTGTTTGGCAAAGCCCTCGTAATTCAGCCGTGTTTGTCTATCCATTTTTGGCTGACCCGAGCGAAATTCCGCGCCGGTTGGCCTTTTTGACTATCCATCTAGCGCAGCCACGCTGCTTCGGACTTGCCCAAAAAGTCGATCTCGCCTTTCCGCTTTGCCACACCTTGTTCTCTCTCTGCTACACATATACCGTTCTTATTTATTCCGCTCATTTTAGACTATTTATAATCGGTTGTAAATCATGTATGATCACGCTCAATTTACACCCGAATTAGATATGATAATATTTTAAAAGTGCATGATAATGTTTACCATTCTGAATTATTTATTCTCTCGACAAATTTACATTTCTTTTTTTCAGTCTGCATCCAAAAAAATTACTGATTACAAAATACCAGGAGAATATACCGTGAAAGTGTCAACAAAAAGGACTAAGTTTTTACAAATAATCTTAAAACCTATTCTTTCAGATAATGAAACGTTTTCAAATCTACTGTTTTACCAAAACCTTATAAAATACTTAACAATAGAAAGTAAGAACCGTTAAATTTTTTCAAATCTCAATTGATCCTTTGGTTTTAAGACGTTTAATCGGGGACAATTACAGTATTGCTCTCTAAAATTACAAAATGTACTGCAAAATTGCAGTGAACACTCTCAGTTTACGAGTTCCACAGTAATATTACCATAAATTTTACTGTACCATTAGAAATAATTCTCCGAATATAGAATTATCTAATTCGACTTTTCGTAACTTGCAAACAGTACAGCTTACCAGTATATCCATAGTCGAACTCAATTCCCTTACCACAGATTCTGCATGAACGACATATTTTCTCACACTTACATGTCAGACATCACTCAAGCACGCCGCAAACACTCCAATCGCTCAACTTTTTCTAGCGCCGAAAAAACGCGACAGAGTGTTTATTAAAAGCCGACACGCGATCGACCGACCGAATCAGCTGCAATTAAACGTCGTCGCGGGAACAATGCCACCCCCTCCCGCATTCCTTTTATCCCGATGCAAATCGGCCGGTTATTAACTCATAACGCACGCCTGAGTGTATCCCGCTTGCGTAAATGCAAACGACGAGAAAAACCGGCGCAATTAGCGATTAATAAATGCGCGTCTGAACTACGTGCCGCGTATCGCCGTCGATCTCGGTTATCGACAAATTGCCCCGGCAGATCGGTCCCGCCGATCCAATTCGTAATCCGGTTTCTAAGTCAGATTAGTCGCGGGAACATTGATTCCAATCAACCCGACGAAGGTTAATTCGCGAGCCGTTCCCAGGGTAAATCAAATCTGCATTCCGGAATTACGTAAAGGGGGTTCCGGCGTTATCTGTTTGTCATTAATTTTTCGTAATAACACAATTGTTTAATTAGTGAGTGAAATTGGTTACAATTGTGATGCCTTATTCTCTGATAGATTTGTCAAGCTTCTGATTATATTCTCATCAAATTTTGATACATTGTTAAATTGGGTAAGATCAAATGGTTAAAGTTGAATTTGCTCTATATTTTGGCAAATAGATTTTTTCTCAAACTGCAGCTCGTGAATCGTTTTCAAATTTTGTATTTTCGAGCGAAATATGGTTTTTAAACATTTTTTTAAAAATCTCATTACAGAGGAAAACATACCAGAACCTCCTTAATTATCATGTTGAAATGAAACGAAATTAACAGATGGATCGGTTTCAGTGGCATGGACGAAAACATTGAATGAAAAACATTGTTCGGGTGCTTTTTCGATTCTAACTTTGGGTTCCAATTAGCCGAAAATCGCCATAAATCGCGGAATATCGGTATCGATTGGCAGTCGTCCTGGCGCATAAAATGGGACGATTGGATTATGGGGCTTGTTTTTCTCGCCCAAGTCGTGAGTCACTGTGATTTATACGCGAACACGTGTCAAATAATCCGACTCGTGTCGCGCGCGAGATTAAGTTGCGTTATGTTTCGCGCGGAATGTTGATCGAGTTCAGAGTGCGATTTATTGGGATAATTGTGATGGGCGGATTGAGCGGAAGTAAATTGGTCATCATTTTTACATTTAAAAAAGGTGTCAAAACGAGTAGATTTGCGAGTCTTCGGTTTTAAATTAAAAAAACTGAATAATGGGCTTCCAGAGGGATTATTTGGTTGGACCGAATGGATTTTCTGTGTAGTATATAACAGATTTGTTTACATTTGTGCCAAATAGGCGATTTATGTGAAGAGATTCGATTCTTTATTGAAAACCACAATAAATAAAGTATAATGCTATCTAAAGTTGCTGATTGGTTTTTCCAATGTTGAAATTTGGTTGAACATGTCCTTGTAAGTCCTGATTTGATCAGGGGAGAAATGTACATTTTTATATTTAAAAAATCATCAGAACGAAATGTAAAAATTCGAAATTACAATCGTAAACTTGTTCCACGAACAAATGCTCGTTCATTCGAAGCTCGGATATAAAATATTACTGGCGTTTCAATCAAAAAGTGTAACTTTATATTCCATTTCCCAGAGTAATTAACAGAACGATCCCCTTTTTCAACAAATCCACCAAGTCGACGTTTCCAAACGCAAATTAATCTTCCGTTAAAAACAGATTGTCACTAACTAAAATTTCACAATAAAAATCTATTTTTCCTAATAAACTTCGAATTTTGAATTCTGAAAAGATTCACAGACTGCCAAGTTGAAATTCGTGATTGAAATGTTGAATATCGGACGGGAAGTGCATTTGATTTGTTTCGCCGACGAGTTTGAGTTGAAAAGCGCCAAACTTGCGCGAAACTAATTGAAGCCCGGAAAGAGCGCCGACGTGGCCGAAACTGGCAAATAAACCAAACGCCGGCCGCGCCGACTAATTCGTTCGACTTTCACCGGCCGCGTATTAATCTCCAAAGTTCACAGCGGCCGTATTACTGTCGCGTTAAACGATCAATCAACGGCGAACCCGTTCGTCCGAATGACCGGCGGAAAAATGAATAGCCCCCCCCCCCCGCCTCGTTTAGGTCGTCTCTCTGTCGCTCGCAGTCGGATATTCCTGATTGCATACATTAAATATGAATGCGCCTGATGCATGGATGGAATTATTCGGTTCGGTAAAAAGCGGCGGCTTTTTGACTGGGTAGCTTTGGGAACCTGTTTCTGATGATTTTGTTATTGGCGTCTGTGAAATCGTAATTTTCATGGCCAATGTAGAAATGTAGATGAACGATACGCGGAGTGCTCCAGGCGTTGAATGACACGTGAATAATCTAAAATTGTATGTGAAGTGGATGAGAGAGTAGAAGTGATTGATATAGAGAAGCTTGGCTTTGTGAGTTAATGCGATAATGGAACTTTTTACGCCAAAAAGTGTGGTATCGGTGTAAAAACTTTTTTTTTATTTTTAACGCTTCGTTTTGGACTTTAAACTACAGTTTCATTGTAATAGGATATGCAAACTTTAGAGAAACATTGGAATGGAATTTGGTAGAAAAATGTTCTTTTTAAAGTCATTGTAGTTAAGGATTCGTTTTCAAAGATAGCATATAAAGATTGCATATTCTAGTTTTTTTCAGAATCCTTATAATGAAGTTAGGTTATATGACCCGATCATAGATCATAGACGCCGAAGAATGTCAGTGTACCGCAAACCGATTCCGCCTCTGAGATGTGGCAATTCCATTAGCCTATCTATATAAGTCAATCTGAAATCTGAGTTCAGTTCATTTATCCGAATTCGTTAATTCGATGCACTGGGAAAACTAGATGGTGAAGATAGCCAACGAACCATCAAGTCTGAGTTAGTTTTACCATTTAAATAAGTGCCCCAGCTATTTAGATGGTAATCCTCCTCGTAAAGATAACAATGCAAACCATCTAGATAGCTATTTTCATCACAGACACTTTTCTCACTGAGCAAAACGTGACTTGAAGAAACAATTTCTCGAGTGCACACACTTCATATCTATAGGTCGTAAACTGCAGTATTAAGCATTATAATATATAATTAAATCTTGAGAAATAGTTTTCCACATTTTTCATTCTAAAAATTGAAATTATGTAAGCTGGAATTTACTAACTTACCATTACACTAAGTTTTAGGTCTAGAAAAGTAAACTGAATATATAAAAATCATGAATCATGATCTATTCTTCCCTTACAGACTTCAATAAAATTAAGGGGCATAATATTAAATATAAATAGGTTTGAATTAAATATAAATAGATTTAATTCAAACATTTAAATTTAACATATTCTTTCATTACTCATAACATTACAAATTCAAACTTCTCAGAATTCTTTTTCTCCTGTCTTGTCCTGAAACTACCCCAACCCCATATGACCGAAGTCAAAACATAATCCCTTTCCGCTGCTCAAACCGAAACCCAATCGCCACACTTCTTCCCTAATTTCACCCTCGAGTTATCCTGCATCTCTCCGCCTTACCTCCCCCGAACTCATCGTGACCGTGCTTCCATCATTTGCACACATCTCACACACAACCCCCCCCCCCCCCGAAACTTGGTCCTAAGCCCTAAACAACCCCAATTTAGCAGCATCTGCAATAAGCGGCGCTCCCGAAACAATCAGTCGTTTTAAGGGTGTGCGCCCACACTGGCACCAGCGTGACTCTGGCAATGATCCCGAAAGCACGTCGCGCGTGAGTCAGTTGCACCGCTTGATCGAGAGGGGACTGCGCGATCGCCCGGCCGGTAATGAGTTCAGCGGTTCGTCGGACCCCGTGCTCGGGTTCGCCGATACGGGCGTGTGTCACGCGGCAACCAGGCGCTCGCATTGTCCCGCCACAATCGATTTTTCCAGGCGGCCTGGCATCCGAGAGAAAACAAACGCTGAGAGGATCGCGCGCTGTTTTGCGGCGTTTTGTTTACGGGCATTATGGTGTTTTCATTGCAAAGGCGGGGTGGGGTGGGGGAAAGGGATCGATGACGGTTGATTAAGGTTTGGAAGGATTGTGAAGAATTGGGACTATTGGGAGTTTGATAGAAAAGAAGGGTGTGGTTAAGTGAGAGATGGGTGGAGAATGGTTGTAAGGATCGTATGGGTGATATTGGTAGGAGGGTTTGTTGGGAGAAAAGGGTTTTTGGACAATGTAGGTGGGTTAGTTTGATGAGGTGAACATTTGGGATACGTTTGATGTGGTGGTAGGTATGAGGTGAATGTCCCGGTTAGTGATCATGTCTGGGTCAATAAGTGGGGTTACTTCAAGAAAATATGAGTCTGGATACATGT
Source organism: Ceratoteleas bidentatus (assembly GCA_022817645.1). Lineage (NCBI taxonomy): Eukaryota > Metazoa > Arthropoda > Insecta > Hymenoptera > Scelionidae > Ceratoteleas > Ceratoteleas bidentatus. The sequence goes on along the minus strand of JABFPB010004257.1, from coordinate 21 downwards.
TATTTAGTATCATGGTAGTTT
>JABFPB010004256.1:0-15261 GCA_022817645.1 Ceratoteleas bidentatus | reverse complement strand
GTTATAATTAAAATTTATAATTATTTTATGATACACGACTATTTACTGGGGCCCGACCATTCACTGGTGCATTCACCGTATATTGTTTTACTTGTATAAAATAAGTTATACAATACTTTGTTTTAACCAAAGTTAAATGTTGAAATACAGTAATCTTTTGTTTTTTAATTTAGGTGGACAACTCTAAACAGGTCTTGCTAAAAATAGCTACTCTGTATGCGAATCGTCTTATGAATGATATTTGCCTTGTAGTAGACGGTGTAGAATATCCAGCACATAGGTTAATATTATGTGCATCCAGTGATGTATTTCAGGTATGATTATAATAATTATCATTACCACAAAACAAGATCATTTTTAATTATATCATTGTTCACACTTATGCAAAGATAAACCCTTTTGCCTCTCATCATCTTCCCAGCAGCAGAAGACTACTTATTGACTTAAAAATTACCAGCTTAAATCTTTATAATACATTTTGTCTAATATCTCGCTATGCCAGCAAAATTACGATTAGATACATACTAGATTTCAGTTTGATAACACTTATTGCTCTCATACTGCAATTTACTGCGACTCATTTTTTCACCGTACCTTTGAATTTCCAGCCTTCGATCACCTTAGAACAGAATTCCTAATCTCTATCGACAAAAACACATGGTCTGATGTTCTATTAGATTGTGATTTGACGACAGTTTCCGCTTTTGCACGCTTTTTATCTGTGATCTTTCACCCTAATTGTACATAATTCTAGCACTATTCGCAACTGTCATACTCTTTATTGGTAAAATTATTTTTTTAAAGGATTTCCCTATGTATAGGCTCTGCCTACAAACATTTGTATAATAATAATAAAAATAAATTTTGTCTTGCTATTTTGTGATTAAAAAATAACATCGATTTAAATCGAAAGTATTATTAAATTGTTTTTGTATTTTTAAAGAAGTTTTAGTATTAAAACAAAAAAATGTTGTATGACTATTCCATTATTAGTAAAATATAATTATGTATAAGTATGTAATGCGATATTTGTGAGTGAAATATTAATTAATCAATACATTTTATTTCTTAATATAAATAAATTCAACATTTTTAGAAGCTACAAAAATCCGATTTTAAATACAAGAAATTGTTTTTTTATTTCGGTTAAATCGTGGTTTTTCCAGCCTTACATTTGTAATAAACTAATATTCGGAAAAGGAATTTCATTGAATTCCACTTGCTAACATAACAACCCTAATGCATTCTAATTACAATCCCAACAGGTGATGTTGATGAGTCCACAATGGAGCGAGTCTCAAGAAAGTAGAATAACATTACGTGAAACGCCACAATGTGCTCCGATATTTAGTGAGTTTCTTCGGTATTTTTATACAGGCCAAATAAGAATCAGCCATGGTGTTGTCCTGCCAATATTATCTCTAGCCGACAAATACAATGTCAGAGATCTGATATCGTTGTGCTTGGACTACATGCACAACCACATTGCAATAGCTGCGACTCATGGTACCCTAGTCTCGTGGCTGCAATACACTTTGAACTGTGGTCATGAAGAAATCAGTCAGGCTTGTCAGAACTTTGTCAAATGGAACCTGAAATTAGTCGCTGAGACATCCGATTTTGGCAACTTCGAACTCGACACTTTGGTCTGTCTTCTGCATCAGAGCAGCTTGGTTATCCGGGATGAAATGGCGCTTTACAAGTGCCTGGAATCTTGGTTGGACCACCAGGAAAATATACTGAAAAACCAGCTAAGCGCAAGCGAACTGGAAACCACTTTGAAGCAGCTGGTTGTGACTGTGATGTCGTTAGTGAGATTTCCCATGATGTCTCCCAGACAACTGGCAGATCTCCTGCTATCTCCGCTCATAAAAAAGTACAAAGATTTTTTCGTCGAAAGGATGGCGATTGGTTAGTGTCAATTTCCTGCAGCTTAGCTTTTGTCAATTTGAACCGAATATTTCAATCATCACTAACACTTTTTTCAAATTCATCAATTTGACAAATTATGCTGTAGATGTTTTACATATATTGACTGAGATTGAATAAAATCACGATTTTATCAACTAAAATCAAATAAAACCATCGATTTAATTTGTTTCAAAATTACATTTTTTCTTCCCCGATTATCTTTATTTTATATCATCACATTTGTTCCAGGCATGTCTTTCCACTCGGGACAAGATAAGAGAATCAAAGAGGTGATCGACGCCGAGGAAGATGGTGCTCTACTCTTCGAATCACGCCTGTACACCAAAGACACGTGCAGCTCTTTGCTGACCATAGAGAATTTCCACTGCTTACAGTCATACCACACTCGAACGCTGGTCTTTTCCAGCTACTCGCATCTCGCTGACTGCGCAGGTGACAGATCTTGCGAGTGGGTCGTAGACATCTATCCGAAAGGGGTCTGGTTCAACAAGTGTTTTCTCATCGACTGGCAGGGGACAGTGGAAATTCCTGGTCACGTGATCCGATCGGTAAGGCTGTCGTTGACCTGCAAAGAACCGCCAAAAAATAGCACCTCCGACGTCCGAGTCAGAATCGGAGTCCTCATTTACGGTCTGCAAGACGGCATTGAGCACATCGTTCGGGTGACCGAAATCATCCACAGATTCAATAGCAAAGAACGGGTCTTAAACTTGGACCACCTGTTGCCTTTCGAGGAGCTGAATCCGCAACAGGGTACGATTTCCGGGGAGAATACGACGTCCGCTTACTTGGTTGGACCAAACAAGGACACACTTAAATTCCATATTGTAATTTTGCCGGCTAATGTCAACTTGTGGGACACCCTCTGACATTGCAACCACGCCTTCAAGGGGACGAAATATCGGATTTTTCAAAAGACTTATTTTTAAAAGGGATGAATGGGCTTCTGATGAATAACTTTTCCGAAATGTTTTCCTCTTTCTGATAGTACCACTTGGGATTTTTGGAAAAAGTGGGTGGTAATTTGGTGCAGAGTGTAGTTTCTGACTTGTTTCTGGAAAGTTGTCACTTTTCTTACGTTTGTTGTAAAAGGATGGAGGTAGTACATTTTCGATCACTAAGGTTGAGTTTATGAATAAATTGTTTATTTATTTCAAGTGAATTATATTTGTTCAAAAATCGTACGATGAAAAATGGTGTTTGCGAGGAGAAAATGAAAATTGGGTGAGAATTATTTTTTCGTGTGTATAAATGAAATTGGTTGGTGAAAGGAAAATTGGGACATTGAAAAAATGGGGAAAGAACTTGTAGTTAAAAAATGTATTTAATGTAATTGTTCAAGTTTACAATAAGGAAAAGACCTTTGAGAATCAGATACAAAAACTTAAATGAAAAAAAGATTAGATGGAAAGTGTACCCTTGCTCTGTAATTTTCTTTATGAAAATTCATAAAGCTTTCATGTTAAAATTACATTTTTCTACAGTTAGTATTATATAACACAATTAGTACTATAATTAGATTGAAAAAATGTATATAAAAGTATTTTGTAATAATTTAGTCTAAAAACAATTGCTGTTTATGCCAAAAATGGTTCTTACCTGATTTTCTACTCTCTCTGATGTTAGTTAAAATATCGTCGTCTTGATGAGAAAATAGTTTACAATAAATATTAATTATTTGGTGATGTAAAATTAACAGTATTTATTCATTGTAATGTAAAATAATTTTTGAACATACAAATGTTTCTCTATGGAAACTTGAAACTATATTGCAATGCAATATAATAATATGAATTATGCAATGCGAACTGGGAAAAAATGCTTAAACAATTACTGTTTAAATGTGACACTTAGATATTAAAGCTGTGCCTCTGCCGTTTTTTAATATCCCAGTGTAACTGTTTCAGCAGAACTATTCAAGATCATTCTTCTGAGTTCAAATGTGCAGGAAAATTACAGCTAGATTAACAATTTTATTCGTTCAAGAATATCTTACTTCTTGCGTATAATACCCATTGAATCCAATCGGCCCGGAGTTGACATACTCGGTCAATAAAATTGACCAATACTAGGGCTTTAACGTGTCCCATTTCAGCTCCAATCAGTTCAATTCAGTTCAGTTTTGATGATTGCAAATCATTTTTAGGTGTCACTGATAAACTTCGAATGTGTTACGTATATTCAACATTGAGAGAAAAATTGACTATGCATATTTTAATATTTTCTTTTCTTCTTAGGATACATTTTGTCAACCGACAATAGACTATTTGTTATATTTAGTAAAAAGTATAATGTGCGGTATATTATTATACAAAAAGATTATATTGTACAGCTTTTATTTTTTTTATATTTTAAGATTTTATTGTAAAGCGACCACCGCCGACAGCGCCAGTTTCGTGGAGAAAACTATAACTAATGGCTATAAAAACCAAACTTATTTTACTTTTCTAAAGTAATTTGTAACTTTTATTTAAATGTATCTTCTTTGAATCTTAATCTATAATCCTTGATTCAATCAAGTATGATGAAAGACTAAATGTTAGTTTTTCAAGTAATGCATATGGAATAAATTCTAAAATATCTGATACAATTTCATACCTGGAATTATAGGAAATATGACATGTAATCTGTTTGGCTTTCTTGATTTCAAATATGATTTGTATGGCAAAAATTTAATTAATGTGTGTCTTCAGCTCTGATTCGGTAAACTGATAGTTTATGTTAAAACATATATATGTAGAAGTTGAGTGAATCACTGACCGATATTGAACAGATGATTTTAGCTAACTGATGAAAATCTTTCAAAGACCATCTACATTTCAGGTCAATTTTCCTTTCAGTGTACCCCTATTGTATTATGACGTCAGATGACACTCGATGTGGCATCGGATAATTACATGATAGACTCTAGTTTATTCCTCTCACAAAAAATGTGTTTAAAGGAACTGGATGTTTGGATGAAACCGATCGCCATAAAGTATATTTCAACAAAATTGTGTTGTTTCAGTCATGTCTTTTAAACATTTTATATTTGTATCTTTTATATTTACATTCGTTGTACAATGACATGTAAAACAATAAATTATATTAATTTATTATATCTCTAGGGTGATAATAATTTATTTTCAAACATTTGTTTAATAGTTAAAAAATCAAGCTTCCTCTATTAAACTTAATTTGGCTAATATTCATAGACATTGTTACAACAATGGAAAAAGAATGACTGAGATATGTCATTAACAATGCTCCTTGTCAAATAGCATTGTTGGATAATCATTGTATATGACATTCATATTTAGAATCAAAAATGTAATTTCATAATTTCCACGAAATAATTTGTGGAAATTGTGAAAATTCGTGAAGTTACTTGCCTATCTATTTTTTCTATTAGTGGTTCCACTTCCACCCGCAGAAAAACTCTAACTTAGGAATCAATTCTCTTTCAAATTAAAAAAAAAATTCTTTCAAATTTTAACCAGCAGCAATAATAGATTTTGGAACTAAAAGTGAAGCTAATGATAATGTTTACATAAAAATTTACAAAGTATTAGCAAAAATCTAAAATGCTGCTAACAAAGTAAAAAACAGTTCTTAAAGATTTTTTGGGAATAATATAAGAAAATTTTCATTTCAGATAAACAATAGAAATATTGTTTTTAGGTCATATTTCTTCTCCTTTTCTGCCAATTCTTTCCCCTATCCAGAAAATCTAAATAAAAGGTGGTCATCCTAAAATATACTATGCAGTAACAAGTAAACAATTACAATTATAATACGCATTATTCACCCGTTGACGAAACTTTTTCCAACAAGTTATTTATAAACTGTTTGTTTGTTATATTTCTAAAAAAAAGAGTAAAATGTATCCCTTTATCTCGTAAAGTCGCGCATGCTCACTCAGCACCAACCTAACCTGAATCATCCGAGATACGGACGTTTTATGTATCATTGCAAGTCGCAAGACTATCAGCAGCAGTCTTTAGTATTTGACGTACGAAATTGCGGTTCGTTTCCATCGCCTTAATGAAGCGTCGACTTTCTGACGAACGATAGTTTAGGTATTTATGATCTTGCAATTTATCTCTCATTAATGTCATTTTTCATTCATTAGACGCTTTTCCGCCAATTTACATTCTCAAAATCCGTTTCTTGCTTTTCGGTACACTTCCATCGATGTTTATTGATGGAAACTGAAGTCAGTTTTGCGTCTGAGCGATAAACAACCATCTTCGAACTGTGTCATCTTGTCTATCAGCTGTGTGAACAAATGGGCGATAAAAACAGGGAGTTGTTAAGAATCTGTTTATTTGCAGAGCAAAGCAGGCAAAATGTTGTTTAAACCTCGATACGTGTTGTTACTGCGGAACGCAGCGAAATCAACGCCGACAATATCCAACACATTTTTGCAAAGACCGACGACACATTACCAAGAACAGGGAAGGCTCCAGCAAAAAAGATACGTTAAAAATTTTGGGCATGCAAAAACTCATATCGAGACTCCGTATAAAATATACGCGTGGTGTATTGGGGGAGGAATCATTGGATTAGTCATCGATTGGAAAGCGTAAGTCAAATTATGTAAAGAACAGTTGTTTATCTAATTTTCTTATATGTTTGGACATTTTATAAAAATTAATTATGAATCTTCTTGAATTTAGATACAAAATGGTATGAATCTTCTTGAATTTAGATATAAAAGTCTGGCACTTCCACTTATGACAAATTTTCCGAGTTTTTCAATATTTATTTTTACAAAGGAATAAAAAGAATTTTATTTTATACCAAATGGTGTAGCAATATACTGGTTTTACACGGGTGTCAAGTTGGTGGAGAATTTGAAGATAAATATTTTTGCCATCAAAACGATGCTGTATGTTTAATCTAAGTAACTGTGTTCTTTTGTTGTACAGGGTTAAAGATTATATCGTTGAAACAGTAAGAGCTGCTGAGATGATAGATGAGGAAGAAGAAAAAGAGAAGGATGCTGATCATCACGTAGAACATGAAGAGCCTAAAAAGAAGAAAAAGAAACAGAAAGTTGGGTTTAGAGATAGAAAGGTATAACGGTTACTATGCATTTCTGTTGATTTTGTATGGTTTATTATTAACCTTTAGAGGTCAGGGTGTATTTTTCAACTTTTTTATTTTACATGATAGAACTTTTTAACATTTAACAATGGGATCCTGTATACTGGCTTACCATCCACAACTAACCTGTGAATTTGAATCTACCAATTTCTCAATTATTTTATTAAAATCCAAAACTTATACTGTAAGTTTTTTACGCTGAACTTAAATTTTGCACAAAAAACTATTTTGACATCTGACAGCTGTCATTATCTCTGTCAACATTTGAGTTTGAGAATTTTTGAGTTTCATAAAAAACTCAAAAATTCAAATGCTGACCGCTGTCAACTGTTAAAATGCACTTTTGACATGGAATTTGTACTCAGCAACCCCAAAACCCCATATAATAACTTTGATTTCATAAAAAGTTTTTATGTTGACAGCAATAATGACATCTGTCATCTGTCAAAATCCATTTTTGAAATTTGGAAAACTATGTAATGTTCATTCTTTTTTTCTTTGATAGCTTTGTGTTTAAAGCCATTATACTGGCTTCCCTTCCTCTAAAGGTTAAAAAAAGTAGAATTAATTTCTCAAAACAATTAAACAACAGCACTAAAGTTTATAGAATTGTATCAAAGTCCACTGTGAAATAGTGAAATAAATAATAGTGATTTATTGGTATAGTTGCGTATTATTAATTATATCAAGAGTGCACAATTGTTTACAAGTATTGATTATACTTTTTTAACAACCATTTATAGAATGTTGCATATTTTGTAATTAACATTTATGTTCCCGAATAAATTTAGGGTTTCATTACATATGTTTAAATTTACATAATTTTTCCACATGCATATTCAACTTGTACAAGCGTGGAAGCAATCGCTTTTCTGACATTGAGGCAAGAACTCATTTACATGCAAACATACAGATTAAATGCGTATAACTGTAATTAGCTAATATAAACATTATTCTTTGAAAATGCAGAAAAAATTATTCATTAAGATATTCTATTGATTTCTTAAGTAATAAGTTTTTTATCATCCCACTATTAGAAAGACCCAATAGGCAAGGAATACGATTTGTTAAAACAACTTAATATAAAAATTGTTTTCATTGACATATGCATTTTGAATTCAGCATTGAACAGTTGAAGAGAATTTTTGCAGATAATAGAATATGAAAATAGGATGAGAGCCTATTCAACACCTGATAAAATTTTTCGATATTTTGCGACCGTAAAAGTCACTAGTTTGGAGGGTACTGAAATATTCATGACACCTGACGATTTTTTAAGAGCCATTACTCCTGGCATGAAACAGCCGGATGGTAAAGTTGGATTGATACAATTCCTTTATACGTAGCCATAAATTAACCCTACTGTATAAGATTAACTCAATAGCATACTAATTGTCATGTACCTTTTTATGGGTTGGGCGATACCGGCAAGGCATAACATGTAAATTACACAATTTCAAATGGTTGAAATGTTAAAAAAATTCCGCTAAATTGCTGACATACTTCATTCGTTAAAAATAATCAGGAACAAATCGAACAAAACAAAATTGTTCGATTGTTTAAATGTTGCTTTTATTTAAAATGTTTGTATACAATATGTTTTAATAATATTAAACGAAATTAAGCTGAATCTTTTCAGCTTTATTTCAGTGCAATGTACCAATCTTTGAATTGAATAAAATGCCCTTTGTTCTTCTAATGTAAGACAAATAAAACTTTAAAAATAAAAGGAATTACTCAATTTAGTAAACCGAAATACAGTTATAAAGATGGTAACTGAAAATATCAAAATTTCGGATTCTTATACATTGGCCGCTATCGTAATTGAAACTAAATTTTGTAAAGCTCAGTTCATATTTCTGAATTTAAAAAATTATTAGTCCAGTAATGATAGATTGCAAGCCTAAAATTTGCTAATATTAAATGATTACTTAATAATTTAATAAATTTGCTAATATTAAATTTGCTAAATTAAATTTTTTATTATGATAAAAAATTTATGGGTTGATTCATTTATTCACATTTAATTTACCAACTTTTCTATGTCTATTTTGGATTTTTTAAAAAAACTTAAAATTAAATAAATTTAGTTTTAATATGTAAAGCTTAACTAACGCTTATACTTCTAACACCGAAGGGTATTGAAACTGCATTTCACAGAAAATGTGTTGCATCATTATAATGATTATTATCGATATATTACAACCGCATCGTACAACTAACTTTCACTAACCACTTTTCTTCCTCTTTTGACTTCCTCTTTTCAGTTCTTTTTATTGTATTCTTAGTATCTCCCCTTTTCCTCATATAATTTGATTTTCTTTTTATTTATGTAAAACCCACATAAAGTAAAATCGGTAAATAATATATATTTCAAACAAAAAAGCTGCACATAAATATACATTCAGATATTTTCAAATGATCTATTTAATTTAACGAAAAAACTAATTGATTGCTCTCAGAATAGCATACATTTAAAAAATTAATAAGGCAAATAATAATTGTACTTTTTATATTTATATTTTTGGCCAATCTCGTGTGTTAACACTTATTTTTTATGCAGATAATTCGATATGAAAACCGAATAAGACATTTTTCAACGCCTGACAAAGTTTTTCGCTACTTTGCTACCCTAATGGTTGTAAATCCCCACAATGACACGCATGAAATCTTTATGACTCCAGATGACTTTTTAAGATCACTAACCCCTGGTGTAAAGCAACCTGATGGTAACCAAAATTATATTTTTATCCGTGCATGTTTATGGACTTTTATCAAACGTTGAATGAAAGTCGCACTAAGAGTAACATTGATGCATAACATTAATCTTGCATCTATTTTTATTTATACGTTCGCACTCACTTATGCATGCACGAGTAAGTTTCATTTGTCATTTCATGAGGCACAGCATGAAATATAATGGTGGTCTAGTTTAGGGACTTCATTTTCACTTTCAGTTTCTTGCAATTTCACTGTTTATGTTGTCTTACAATATTTTATAAATCTTTTCCTTTTTTTAATATTTTGCAATTTTATGTTCAATTTAATTGATATATGTATTAAGACTATCGAGGATTGTTTATAGGTCTTGGACTGGACAAATACAAAAGATGTGATCCAAAGGTAATTGTTGGAATCTCGTTTGATCCTATTCATTACTGAATTGTATATGATTTATACCATAAAATATCTTATTTGATTATTCAGAATATACATTCAAAGATCGAAATGGAATTGGACAGAGACAGTATTTTTTATAAATTAGGAAGTTACGGACTAATCACTTTCTCTGACTACATTTTCCTACTCACTGTCTTATCCAGTAAGTGAACAAGATTTTTGTTGGGTTGAATTGTTGATGCGATCACTTAAAATGTTTGATTTTTTAGCATCTCGTAGGCACTTCGAAATAGCATTTCGAATGTTTGACGTTAATGGGGATGGAGATGTAGATTCGGAGGAGTTTGGCAAAGTTGCCACATTAATTCGCCAACAGAGCAGTATTGGGAACAGACACAGGGATAATTCTAATACTGGTAATACGTTTAAGGCAAGTAGTTGTGTCAGTTTAAAGTACAATTATAGACTTAGCTATATAAAAAAATTGAAACTGACAAAATATTTCATTATTTTTAGGGGGTCAATTCTGCTTTGACGACGTATTTCTTTGGGCCAAATATGAAAGAAAAACTGACGATCGAAAAGTTCTTAGAGTTTCAACAGCAGCTGCAAAAGGAGATACTTAATTTAGAGGTACAATCTTTGTTGTTTTACTTATCGCTATTGTTATTTAATTAATTTTTTAATCCATTTTTGCATTAAATGACAGTAAATAACAAATTATGAATATTGATGTGAAAGTGAAAACAGATATTAAAAAAACAATCGTTTTTAGTTTGAGCGTAAAAATCCGGATGACGATGGAAACATCACAGAAGTAGATTTCACAGAGTTGCTTCTCGCTTATGCTGGCTATGCAGAGAAGAAAAAGGCTAAGATGGTGAAACGAGTGAAGAAGGCGTAAGATTTCATTCTGTATTTAATTCATAAGTTGTACGAAAATGTAGAATAATGCAAAATGTATTAACTATTATATAACAGCCAAATTTATTTAATAAGATAATAATAATTCATATTAATTCATTACTTTTAATTATTATAGCTAAGGACTTTTTATATATTGCTTAGTCTCTTTAAATATTGTAACAATTACTGTTGCTATATGTTTCAGATTTAAAAATACTTCACAAGGAATAAGTAAGGAAGATTACATGAAATTTTTCCACTTTTTAAATAATATCAATGATGTCGACACTGCTCTTACATTTTATCACATTGCCGGAGCTTCAATAGATCCAGGTTCGTATTATTAAAAAAATATTTCTGTAAGAACTATGAAGTTTAAAGTGAAACTATAAGATATAATTTTGTAAAATCTTATCGAATGATTTGAAATAAAAACAGATTAGTTAAAGGGAAGTACTCATATACCATGGTTTAATATATAATCGAATGTTGATGATAAATCATAATTTCAGCAACCTTGAAACATGTTGCTAAGACAGTAGCACATGTTGATCTTTCCGATCACGTCATCAACGTAGTTTACACGATTTTTGATGAAAACAGTAAGTCTCCTTATTTACCTTCCATTCAAATAATTGTATCTGATTTTTATGAAATAATATGTTTTATAGTGGATGGACAGCTTAGCAATCGCGAATTTGTATCTGTAATGAAAAATCGAGTTTTGCGAGGATTAGAAAAACCGAAGGATACAGGTTTTGTGAAACTCGTACAATCGATGATAAAATGTGCCAAACAATGTACATTTTAATTCGCGAGATGCGACTCATAGCAGGAATTTCATCCAACTGCAGGGTCTGAATGCAGCAGCAGACCTTATTCTCCAAACACGATTATTACAGGATAGACAATTATTCTTTTTGTTAAATTGAATGTTTTTATTACATATTTTTAACACTTTACTAGTGCAACGCCACCAGTTGTCATCCGTATAACATTTGCATATGTGTCATCTCTATCTCCTTTCTTCCCATCTTGTTGACATAACAGAGTCTCACTAAATTATGTTTGTGTTGAAAGTGGTAGAGGAAGCTTGCACCGGTAATGTGTTAACAAGACAACTTGAAATACAGTACATGTGTGTTCATTTATATAAGGAAAGATTACGCTACATTTTACTATGAGACTCAATTCAAGTTTCTTCCGATGTCACAGAATTTACGAAATAATAGTCATGTAAGTTCAGTGTCAGGGTAAAATACATTTTGTGAAAGGTAGTTTAATCATAAACTCAAATTCTTAAGATACAATCTGAAAATTTAAAGAAACCTATTGAAAGTGCTAAAACGGACTAATGTTTAAAAAACGAGAGAGTAAACACTGATTATATAAAATTTAATAATGTAAACAAATTTACAAGACGTGTACATTTTTACTCCAATTTTCTGTCAAATTATTTAATTTTGTTCTTAAAAAGGTGCTACCTTTTGTCAGGGTGGCCACTTTTCTGGGAAAAGCAAAACCGGGAAAAGTCAGGCAATTTTTTTACAAAACAGGGAAAAAATGTGTAATAACTAACAATTTTTTCCATGGCCGCGTTTTCAACAAATTAAAGATGAATTAAATTTGTTCCAATGATTTTTATATTATTTAAAGTACTAGGAGGCTTTGTGTAAATAAACTGTCGGAAAATAATAATTAACTAATTGAAACTTCCAACAAATTGGTGGGGGGGGGGGAGGGTAGCGAATTTCTTAAAACGGCCGGTTATTTCATCAATAAATCTTTTCCATCAGGGAAAAGCGATTGAAATTTTTTTCAGAAAAAGAGTGGCCACCCTGTTTTGTGCTTTATTATGATAAATAATTAGAACTTTAAGAATACACTTCTTAGCGATAGTATATTATTAAAAAAGAAACTCAAATGACTGGTTCATACATACTTGATATAATACATATTTGATATATTTAAATACCATATATGAAAAGTTATACTTGTTGAATTACTACACATTCAGAGGTGATATATGATGATAACAGCTCTGCAGCCAAACGCATATTTTTGTAAAATAAACAAAGATTTACTGATCTCTATGTATATTCTAGTATGAACTATGTAATTTTATTGTTTATTGATTGTTGAAATAATACAATAATTAACTGTTGTGTACATAATTATACAAATAAATTACATCTAGTAAATCTAAAAAACGGCTTTTGCAATTTCCACAATTTACTTTTTCATATCAATTTCATTGAGCACGAATAGAAAATGTGAATCTTTGTAAACTTTTTAATTTTTGGGAAAATGTGATTAGGCTAACGTTTTTTGAACAGAAAGTAATAAAAAATTGAAATGATTAGTCGTTTTATGTTCCCTAAAAAATGTTCTGAAATTTCCACGATCCTCCGTAGAACCATCGTCGATTAGAAGATCACTTCATTCCACGTTTTCCCAATTCCGCAATAGACTCTCCAATGCTTATGCCATCTGTCGGAGTCCTCGGCAATGTACCGACCCGAAATCTCAAATCTCTATCACGATACATTCTAACCATCACATATCATTGCCACTACTCCGTTATATATCCCTGTCGTTCAGTTAAATTTTCATTCAAATGCTTGAAGTTTGAGAATGTTTTGCAAGGAAAGCCTTTAGACATTATTGAGTGGAGAATTTCTATAAAACAGCTTATACCTTAGACTGTCCAGTAAACGAAACAAATTGAAAGCGAAATATCAAGCAAAAATTGTATCGGTTTCAATATTAAATTGAATTCTTATCACTCCGTGTCGTGGTAATATTTATTTATAAGCGTTTGAAGATTTTATTGAACAATACTAATTTTTGCCAGTATCTTAAAAGGTATCGGTTTAAATAAGAAAACTGATGTTTTTTAAGAAACGCGATGCAAATGAAAATATTTCTATCGATTTCAATCGGTTTTCGTTTACTGGGTAATGGTACTGCACTGTTAGGTGATAGGGCTATGATAAAGAAAAAGAATGCAGGAGTTACACATCGTTCAACTTATTCAACTTTGATTATAGACTTATCAGAAGCCTTAACAATGTTTGCGATGATACACGGAATTTTTTTTAATTCTAAAAATCTTTCGGAAAATCTCCTTTCGTAGAATATCTTAGTATACTCTCAGAAGCTTTTAGGCACTTCTTTGGAAATCCTAAGAATCATTCAGGATCTTTTTTAATAGTTCTTACCTTCCAAGAATGTTTGTAGTATTTTTCGAAATCTCTTCGACAGTTCTTCGAAACTTTCAAGCACAGCTCCCACAAGGGTTCCTCGCACAGGTCCAGCTCGAAGAGCAGCAGCTCGAAGCACAAGGAAAAGGAGAAGGAGAAGGATCGGGATAGGGATAAGGATAAGGATCGGGACAAGGATAGGGACAAGGACAAGGACCACGGGTCCTCGAGCAAGAGCAAGAAGGACAAGGGCCAGTATTTTTTTCGGCAAAATCGTTTTGAATTTTGAATGTGTTAGTATACACTAAGAACTTTTTCGGAAAACATTGGAAGTTCCCTAGAACTTTTTAGTACATTCTCAAAAATATCCAGAAACTTTGTCAGCATTTCTTCGAAACTTCCAGGAACTTCATCGAACACTTCATAAATTGGAATTAATTCAAACCAGGAGTCCTTTCTTTTGGAGCACAAACGATTTGAGTGTAGTACGTAAAATGCATTTTGGCATATGTCGTTTTAACTTTTGGCATACTTGAGGGGCTAGCTTCCGGGATCTTACATAATAACTTTCATGAAATTGACAAACATTACTGAGCAACTTAGTTAACTAATAACGACAATGGTAAAAATACATCCTTAGTAATAATAATAATTTCATAAGTGACTAGTAATCGTTAACAACTGACGAACAAGCATTTAAGCATTGATGAAGAAATCATGGAAACAGAGAAAGAAACAGTGATAGTTTGAGATAAAAAAAAACATTTTTTACATAGATTCATAGAAAACCCGTATTTTTGCAACGTAATCGGGCTTTTTCAATCGTTTTCGGTCGTAATCGTCCATAAATAAGGTTTATTTTACCGTGATCAACCGAGGATTTAACCCATTAAGGCCCAAGCAAAATCCAGCCGATTTACAGCGAAACTGACTATGTAGTTCATAGCATAGGCGAAAAAAAAATTACCCGTGTTTTTTTGTTTGGCAAAATTAATTGTTTAAACAATAATTG
>JABFPB010004255.1:0-15264 GCA_022817645.1 Ceratoteleas bidentatus | reverse complement strand
TACATATATTAGACAGACATTCATAAAATAGATATATACGTATAGTATACGTATATTATACATATACTATATGTATATAAAATTTATGTTCTATCAGGGTTGGGAAAGAAGATTCATTGAAAATCTCGCAAAAATCGCATTACTCATATTGCTCCGCAATAATATTCTCTTCCTTCCAATAAACTGATTATATTCTTCATGAAAAGATATTCCACATAGCCGAAGGGACTTTGCGTTTACCACATTCAAACCAGCATTATGCGAAGTAATTCCGATCATACCGCCGTTTTATTTTCTCAAAAACGTCTCAAGTGCAAAACTGTTTTCAAGACCAGTTTTATTAAGTTCCACTCGTTGTTCGATTAATTACCCCTCGATCTGCATAAATCTTCTTAACGTAATGAATGAGCTTCAATAGACAAATCAAGAATAGTTTTCGCAGGCACCAGCTTGCGCGAAGAGGCGCGTAAATGAGCATTGAAGGGAGAGAAAAGGAGACGTTGCAAAATGTAAAATCAAATCATTATATTTTCCCAAGCACTTTTTACATATTTACACCAATCTCTCAGGAAGACATCCAGACTATTTACACAATACATGTTTACCGCGCATGAGACTGTTCGATACAGTTTGCAAACGCATTCCGGCATACCGTAAAAATAACTTTCAGGTACACAAAATGACGCTGCTTATCGTTACATTGAAACCGCAACAAAAACGTACCATAAAAATATTTCACCATTGAAACGCAATTCCGCAAGACCATGTTTTTCACTTACCTGGCATTCCCCGACGAAAAAAATGTTCTCCGCCTCGCGATATTTTATCGAATTGTAGCGGCATCGGTTAGGAATAAAACAGGATTGACGCAAAGGAAAATACATAAGGGACTTACATCTGCGAGTAATTTGCGCTTACAAAACTTCGCTTCAATGTTGTCTTGAATTATCGAATGAGAAAATGTTTAGGAGAGTTTTTCAAGTAGTATGTAAACGGAAATATTTAAGGGGAATGATATTGAGAGATCGCTGTTAAGATATTATTAAATGAAATAATTCAGAGTGGCAATCAAGAAAGGCTCGGAAATTGAAGACAAAAAATAAATATACCATTACTAACATAATTCTTAATTTTATATCGTTGATTATACTCTCAGTGTATGTAACTGAGAATTGAATGTAAATTTGCGATGAACTGAATGTCTGACAAATTTGTTCTCCCCAATCGCATGCGATTTCTACGAATTAGATTGAGCAAAATACCATTGGCAATTGGTTCGAAATGAAATTGACTATCGTCGGTGATTGCAGTACAGTCGATCCATGTAAATGACAGATCCTTTCGAAAAATAGATGTTGAGTGAATAAGTGATACTAATCAACCGTGACTTCATTCGTTATAAATAATATTTGGCATAAAATTGCATTATGAAACTTATATCTACTTTTATGTTTCAAATGACAAAATGTGAAGACGGTTGCTAACATATATACATTCGCTTTGATTATCCAGCAATTTAGATAGTGACAAATTACTGTTAGTAAACTAATGATTGTCTTTAATCTGCAATTTCCATCTCGGACACGTGCCTTTGAATTTATATTTATGAAAACCGTAATAAACCTTCGAATCAATGTATTATTTCATCGAATTAAAAACTAATGAAAAGTACTCAGTCTTTCTTAAGTAAAACTTCAATTATTTCCGGTTGAAACAAGAGTTGATTAATGTTTATTCTAAATCAGACATCTTCATAATGAAACCGTTGCCTTAATTGCAAACTCTTAATTAAATTCATTCAGTAATTCACAGACCGATTTAAATGTTCCCAGACGAACACGTTTTTTTGTCGTTCTTCATTATCATTAACATTGTTGATGAGTTTCAGTATCTTTCTTTCGTTTACATATTTGTCATTCGATTTTGCGCAGTAGGTGGCTATGAAGTCCATTTTTCGAACAAAATTCATTTAATAGACACGAACCACAGATATTTACACAAAAGACTCATTTTGCTGAAACTACGAAACAAATTCAAGGGCGGGGATGTCCGTTCGCAATCATCGTATTCCCTCCTTCCGCGCTAAACTGCTTGAAATTTTGTATTCGTTTGTTGTCTCGAAAAATTGCTATGCTCTCGTCGGTACTAGACAGCGATCTAGCTATTATGATTGTATTTTCCAATGGTTTTGTCGTGATTGTACGATAATTCACCGTTTCACCTTCAATTAGTATGTGTCTAATCTAAATCCGACTCACTGTCAGTTTAGATTAGACCCATAAACTTACCGGAATCGTTAACAAACATTGATACTTTCATTAGATATATATAGTATGTTCACAATTTATGTATGCACAAATGGATGCGTATACATATGTATGCAATGTGAATTGGTTGGACATCAAGGTCACTAAAATTGTACATGAAAAATTCGTAAGTTACATGAAACAACGATGCTCAAATATCAAGCGAGTTCAGGTCCCTGTGTCGGTTCGAGGTAAAATGAACAATGACAAAATAATGGTCCGTTATGATTGCCGAATGTCTGATTCAATGCTCGACAGTAGGCTGATTCGTACGACCGTTTCGAACGGTCTCGGTGTGTCCTGGCGACCTATCAGCGGGTCTGATGGCTCGAATACAATTTCGACGATCTAGGGACCTTGTCATGTTGACTGTAATCGTGTGCAAGTCTGGTATATTCTAGATTGTCGACAACTTCAACAAGTTGTGCACAAATTAAGTATCGATCTACCTTGCGCTCGGTCCAGACCGTCAGGGCTGTTGGTGATTTGATTTCGAGCTTTTCCTTTCGATTTATGGTTGCTGCAGCACCGGTGTCACTGTTACACGCAGCATTTGAATTCGAAAAAGGAGAGAATTACATGCGCACATCTACATAAATTGGGAAATTGGTATCTCAAAACAATGAAAGCAACAAAGCGGTCAAATAGAAAGGATGATGGTCAGTAGTTTGAACTGGCCAGCTTTTCATTTCTGAACGTTTGTGATTTGTTCGTTGGTTTTCGTGTATATTTGCTAACTGATGAACATTTCAGTATAAAGTTTTTGATGAAACGATTTTTAATCGCTCTTTTGATAGGCTCGCAGAAATTAGCGTGGGTCTTTTGTTGGTAAAAAAAAAGTATTGATAATGATGTATGACTTTTATAGGTTTTGTAGAATCTGATAGGTATAACTTGTTATTTTCCTTTTTCATTTATTATTAGTATTTATTGTAGTTTCTGATGAAAGATGTTGATTCCATTAAACGAATAAATAGAGCTCATCACTGCGCGTTGCTCCGTGTAACAGTTATTACTTTTTTTCGCTAACATCAGTTTGTCAATAACCACTCCTCGTAACCTCGTTCTTGAAACATCCTTTAATTCTTCCACATAGCATTACATAATTCGAATAAAAAAAGTAAAATATCGCAGAATGCAATTCCGCAGATGTGACAAAAACTTGAGACGTATCGGTTTTGCACATTTTACATAAAATAGGTCAATGAAACCATACACAAATTTTGCTAACTTACATAGAAATGATTGCTAGTGTCATAAATTTCAATTCGTACGCCGAAGTTGTTTTCGTGGATTTCACCCATCATTCTTAACACTGATTGCTTTCGCAGTTGCGCTAATTGTTATTGACAAACGTCGTTTAACAAAATGCAGTCCTGACAATCTTCGTTTAATCGTTGGTCTGCCGAATTTTTCATAACTGTGACAAAAGGTTGGTAAAAGTCAGCAGGTTAGAGAACCTATACCTCACGAAACGGAAGCCCGTTTTGTTTAAGTCGTACTAGTCTAACACATCATACCGCCTCGATCAACGTAATCGTTTATAAAAATAATCTTTTTATCGACTCTGTCGAAAACGAACAATGGTTTGAAAAAATAAACGTTTGACGTGAAAAACCAAAATGGACGATAGCTTTATATATATATGTACAAGTTGGGCATGAAAGCTGCCAACAAATACGGCCTGTTCGAAAGTAATTCGCATCATTATTACATCGAAAAAGCGCGTGAAAACGAACGAGATTACAGTTCAAACGGAATAATATAGCACCGAGAAGCTACGCAGAATTTGAATAATTCAATTGATGACAGTCGTTGCGTAAACGAGCAAAATCAACGGCGCGGCTAATTTTAATGCAACTGTTTTTGTGTGAAAATGAATGGTCGGAGAAACGTTAGACCGTGTTTGTTGGCAAACGTATCGGGTGATATAAAATTGATATTTTTTCTTCAATAGCCTCTAATTCCGTAAATCGCGAGCGACGCGTGTATATTGTGCCATTCACGCGCCATATCATTTTATTAACAGTTATATTTCTGTGTACATTTACATACATAAGAGGTACTTTACATTCATACGTTTACGTTTAATTAGAAAAACAACAAAAAGCGTCGCACTATAAACAGGCGTAAACATTATTTACAGTCCGTTCGGATTATTGCTATGATACATATTGTACATGTCATCTTCCGCTCTCCCTGCTCGACTTTTGATTCGTTACGCTATGACTCCTTGTTTCACTTCGATCTATTGAAATTTATTTTTTGTCTGTTGACCGTATAAAACAATTCAACGCTTTATTGCGAGTTCTTTTGCAGATTCATTTCTATTGGGTAGCTGTGATTGAAATAAACACGTGTTTAATTTTAACTTTCGGAGTGATAGACGTAAACATTCAGCGCTTTTCAATAACGTAATGCAATTAAGAGGGCATGTCACTTCTTCATGCTTTGCAACAAAATGTACAATGCTTCACGTAATCTGAATGCTTCAAGAATATATTTGTCTATACAATTTTTTTCAGATTTAAATATTTGAAGGAATTGTTTCTTTTTTGATGAAGGAATCTCTTTTGCAAAAAGGCAATCCGAAGTCACGCACGTTTGCAAGGTACAAGTATTTCTCCAATAAGAATCCTCATTTTCCGCGATGTCCCATTTGGAAGTCTCACAAGATTACGACTCGGATGTATACGTATCCAGAAAGTTCCGTTCAATTAGGTGTTTTTGCGAGACGCTCTCCGACTTTTTACGCAGAAGAAACGTGATCGTTAGTTTAGTTTCAGTAGACATCGATTTTAACAAATTGATTTTATTGTTCTCCTTCGATCTCGACAAATTTCATTTCGCGATATCAAAATCTACTCAGCCCCAATCAATTATCCTACATTCCCGAAAATTACAACCACATCCAATTCATGATCTCCAAAACGATCACGTTCTTCGAAAGGCTGAGGCACAGAAAATTCCTATCACACCTACCCAACTCCACGAGTACCTTCGCGCTGCTTAAACTTAAGAATTAATACTCGTTGGTTAATACTCGTACACGAAATGTTCGCACATAAAAAAGTGTATATATACCATATGCAACCACCTCAGCAGTATACATAGACCATACCGACTTTTTTGCGTTGGAAAAAGAGGACAGTTCTGCAAATAATTAGAAACGTCTCCTGACAGGGTCCCTCAAGCAAAACGCCCACGACAAAAAACGAACCGCTGTCCCGGCTTCACGAGAGCTGTCCTCCGCGACGACCAATTTTCCTCTGCCCCTCGCGCGTCTTTATCCCCCTGTCGACTTCTTTGCGGCGCAGCCTCGACCTTCGCCAAGAGTGATCCTGACGCGCACGCTCGCTTTTCCAGACGCCCCATTCGTCTCCCCCCTCTTAACCCGTTTATTGTCTACCATCCTCTCCCGTTCTTTGCGCGTCTTCGTCCTTTTTTTCTAGGGCACCTAATCAATATCGCTATAGATCGTACATATGTCTATCATCTATGTCTGAAAACTTATTTACAGAGCTGATACTCTTGCGCTGGCCAATCGATAAATCACATTTCCTTCTCACTCTTTCGCTTCCCCCCTCCCCGACAACTTTTCACACTCTTCGTTGTATCTGCCGAGTGGTCACGATCTCGCAAACAAACAAACTGAGCAGCCGGACAATCAGACAAAAGTGAGCGCGTTTCGACCCGAGCAAAGTAACTTTTAGTGCCGTTTAGTTAGGAGCCGACGAGAACGCTAATATATACAAAAAGGAAGCTATCAGAGGCTG
Organism: Ceratoteleas bidentatus; assembly: GCA_022817645.1. NCBI lineage: Eukaryota > Metazoa > Arthropoda > Insecta > Hymenoptera > Scelionidae > Ceratoteleas > Ceratoteleas bidentatus. The sequence continues at coordinate 9,182 of JABFPB010004255.1, read as the reverse complement.
TTAGCAATCCGGCGAAGGCGCTTCATTTTTAATCGAGCTAAATGCACTGAAGTCATTGTTGGGAGATCGAGTTTCGTAACCTAAAAGTATTGCCATTAGATCCGTTCGAGTTGCATTTGCTCCTGAGTTAGCAACATTTGCGATGCTGCGCTGAACTGAACGAGTGAACGTTTCGCGAAAAAGTTGTGGGAGCCCACGGACCGTTCTGCGTACAGTAACCGAAGACGCATCTCGTTTACGAATTTACGCAAATTCGCGGAACATATCCAGAAAGAAATATCATTACGCTCGAATCGGATTGAGTTGTGTTCAATGGATGCTCGATACGGCGTTATTGAAGCTGTAACTCAGACGCGGACTGACCGAATTTGGATGCGACTAGATTGCTCTTCTCTTTGGTTTCTCTGGCAACAAGGTTTATAAATACAATTTGGACCGAGTCTCATTCCGCCACATGGTCTTATTCCAAAGGAATGTAAATTCCGTTATTGTTTTCCGCAGTGGCTCCGCATAATGAATAATTCCCGGGAAACATTTCACTGATTGAACCGGGTTGAACTCTTAATCGTGTCGGTAGAAAACCATTTTTGTACCAATTTTTGCATTATCGATCGCTGCGTGGGCTTCACTCCCAAGTTCAATCGAGTCATGCCTATGGCGAAATCGATTAATCGACTTTGTCAAACGAAACGAGACGCGGGATAAAGTCGATGTTGTGTGTTCCGCGTGAGATTTCGGCTTTGAAAATAAATGCGCGTCGACGTACAATGCAGCGGAAACCACGGTTTTGGATTTGCGTTTGACTTGCGAAATGCAAGTCAAGGAACTGAGCGGAAGCGCAAAGTAGAATCGCAGTTGGTTGCGGTACGTGATTCAAAGATACAATTGCTTGCGAACGTAGCGAGCAAATTTTGCGGTGTTACAAAACTTGGGAGACGCGAAGAAATAGCCAAGAGACAAAACGAAAATTTGTCACGTGGCGCAAACCCGTAGTCGGCTGAATGAGTATTTGAAACGTGAAGAGCGAATTCTGAGCCGGGACCAAAATTAGGCGTGCCTTGATTGGAAATTTGTAATTTGAAAGGAATGGTTGTGAATCACTCCTTAGTGGAAAAGGAAATCTATCAACTGTGCATTGTTAAAAATTTGGTGTCGAAAAAGTGGTAACGTGTGAAATTTGAACACCAAATTGGAGTTCAGATACTTTCACACCAATGATAGTCACTCTTGAAGAAAGTGTGAAATACCTGCGTTTTTCAAGTATTTTCGAGAAATAAACCAAAGTCATGATATGAAATAAAAAGAATGCCTGCAAACTTTTACTCCACAGTCTAAAAAAATATTATCTCATCGAGAATGGAACCAGGTAACCGTAAGTGAAATATCAATTCAAAATACGTCTGAGAGGAATCCGGTAACGGTAAATGGACAGATTCTCAAACCAACGGTTTCATCGATTTTGACGTTGTTAGGTAATGGTTTTCGTCCGGCCATGAACCGCAATCCACTTACGGTTACCGGATTCTTCTTATCGTCATATAGCTAGCATATAAAAGACTATTCTTATCGCAACCAGAGTATTTTTAGAGTATTTTTTAAGACTGACATTAAAATATTTCACACTTCAATCCAAACCGTTTCATTCCTGACATTTTTAACAGTGTAAGTGCCCGCGTTTTAAGTTCCTAAGAATGTCTAAGAAATTGTTGAATATTTCCTAAGATTTCGTAGGAAATTGAGTTTCACAGGAAATGTGAAACATTTCCTATGAAACCCCTATGAATTCCTGATAAAATCCTAACAAATTCTTAGGAATTCTTAGGAATTTAAAACGCGGGTGGTATTATGGCGCTAGTATGATAACACGCTGATTCATGATAGGGAGACAACCTGTTATCATACTGATACCTTATTGTTGTCATCCTAATATTGTCTTGTTACCTGACCTTTAGTCTGGTAACAAAACAACTAAAGGCTATATTGTAATCCTGATCTAGACTTTCATTTTTCCACGCGGGCAGGTATCATTATTGAAACTCCAAAATGAACAACACAAAAATTGTCAACTAGTTCAATATTCTCTACACTTAATTTGACTGTCTTTTTAATAACTGAAATTATTCACAAATTCGACGGTTATCCATTCAAGTCTCCTAGAATGGTTAATAGGTAAGAATGCAGTGCTGAGTGAATTTTCCTTGTTTAACATCTGGTCCAGAACCCTCTCGCCTTCTCGGAAACGCAACAAAATCGAAAATGAATCGACCGTGTCTCAGTTAGAGATATGCCTTGGGTTTGAAAAGAAAAAGTTCCAACAAAACGCTAACTCATCTTGTTCCGGGGGGATTACGAAAGAAAGTAAAAATACTCGCGACTACCATAATCTCTGATACCGTTCTCCGCTCGAGTCCGAAATTAAATTTCAGTCTTTTGTGATTATTATAACGCGGAATTGAAAGGGTGATATCTGAAGGTCCACGAGGTGAAGCCAAACGCGCCACGAATTAGGAAAGTCATCACTGGTCTGCGTTGCGTCGAATCGCATGTGTCGTTTCGTAGATTCCGCCATCGTTTTTTCCTGGTTCAAGAGCTCCGACTGTTTTTGTACTCCTGAATGACTTGGTTACTTCGCGAAACGCTTGTGCACCGCCCCGAAGAGTGTAACGACGTCCGATCACGCCATTCACTGATTTGCGAAATTTTGAGTATCGTGACGCTCTTATGAGCCGGTATAAGAGAGTCTTCTGAATACGTCTTTCGGTTTAGGAACGATTCTAAGCGGCTTGGACCGCGTTGGCAACGGTCCGGGCAGAAGTCGTGAGTTGCTGCTGCGAAGCGAGCCAATTGGCGTTGACAAGTTTAAAATTAAGTTCAATCATTTCGCATATAAATTGTCATTTCGGAAATAAATCAGCTGAACTGCATTTGAAAGCACGCGTGTCTGATTCCCCACTTAATTTTGAAACCTCGCCTGTTCGACTTGTGATATTTTTGCGAATGCAACGCGTTGAAGTTAACGAGAATCATCTCGGAGAAGTACAAAAATCATATTAGTGGGTTATGCAATAGTAAATCTGTTTAAAAAATAGTATCGAAACGTTCGTTTGCGTCACTCGAACTCGCGTTTCGTATGTACAAATAGTAAAGTCATCATTTAAATTCATTTGCGGCGGTATCTACATGGTGATCGAATTAAATCTGTCAAACCATCACGTCGACTCAAATATTGAATCTTTAAGGTTTATAAATAGCTGGAGGACGTCGCGTGTGTTCCCCCCTGGACCGTTCCAACGGGACCCTATTCCTGAGAGCAGTGTCTCTTTTCGATATGGTCGCTGCTTCGCGACTTCCTGACGCGCTACACGAACTGCGACGGCGTTTTCCAACAGCTTTCGCAGCAGGGCATAGCGCTCTTCAGGGTGTCTTTGAACGCTTCACGGAAGTCTCGGTTAAAATACGCATAAATCAATGGATTTAGCGCACTATTGAAGTAGCCTATCCAAAAAAGTATAGACACTACGGCGTCAGGAAAATGGCAAGCGTCCCCGCAAAGTGATGCCGTCACATACCTGAAACAACAAATCTTTGTTTACTATAAATTCACATTGAGATAAAAAGTTAGGGCAATTTGAATTCAAACGGTACAGTTAATATGAGCAACAATTTGAACATTTTAACAAATTAATTGCATTAATGTTAACTTATAAATTAAATATTGGTTGCTGGCAAATAAGTTTAAATTTTATAAATTATCCGGCACAATGTGAAACTGAACATACATCACTTTAAACAAATTTAATTTGACTGATTTTTAAGGATTACTGTTAAACTAATATATTTTTTAACAAAGAAAACTTGCCGCGCTAAAATTACACTCAAAAATACAATGTTATTTAAATGCTGCACTCGTATTTTACTTGCGATCCTAAGTAAATGACATTTCATAAAGGAAAATACTTCAACTGAAAACGACAGTACAATGTTAATCTAACAGTTATTCGCCTATAAAAGTTCTTTGTTTTGAGTATGGATTTTGTACTTATGGAGATAAGTTTCAACATTCTGCCTACTGCCTTACACAACTTTGAATTTTTCTATAACCGTCGATGCTGAAACTGCGCTGGTCGGAATAACATCTTAATATTTGCTGTTTGTACTGCCGTTACAAGTACGAATACATTGGCGAAAAAACACGCAACACTTGAAATTCGTAAAAAATTGGCAATTTTCAAAACATGATAACTTGACCAGTTGTCAACGAAAATGGATGAAGTTTTGTGACCGATATTGGAAAATGTATCTAGTTTACGGGACTGTCTAATTTTAAAGAATTATCCCTTTTCTGTCCCTTCTATCCCTAGGAAATGATGTTTTTTCATTGAAATTCTGTAAACTTCCTTGTAGAAATTGAATATGGGCTGACATTAGGACCCATGAGAGCATGCCCCATTCCACGTTTGGCCCCATATGGGGATAAAGGTGGAATGTTGTTGGGCCCTTGCCCATGAAATGCCAACATTGGTATGCCACTCTTGTATGACGTGGGGCACAAGATATTTTATATGGGGTACGAGTTGAGGCCTAACGGGGCGCGCCCAATGAAAAGGAATTGTATACGACCTGCAATGGGATTTGAACCGGCAACGTACGTAATATGAGACGGACGTTTATCCACTTGACCATCACACTCGACATATGTAAGTTAAAACGAAAAGTACTTAAGTGGTAGTTGAAATACTCTCACTGCTAGTTGGGCAAGTCTACAAGGGCTCCAAGTCTGCCCCATGTCAGCACGCCCAGTTGGGCAAAATTATATGGGCCCCATGAGGACACGCCTAATTGTGTACCCATGCAGGACCAATGTGGGCACATGTTGGGCATTCAGTGGGTCCCATCCGAGACCCATGAAGGATTACTAATAAGAACCGATTTGGGGCCCATGAGGGTATGCCCCATTGGGCACGCCCATGAAAGCTCATCATATACCCACATGGGCATACCCACTTGACCAATGAGTCATTGTTGGCAATTCTTCATCGGGCCAAGGTGGGGCCCTCCAAAAACCCATCGTTGGTCTTCAATAGGTACCCCGTTGCACAACCATGTAGTGCCCAAAGTGGGCACTCATTTGGGCCCATCAACGTTCAAATGTCCACCCTCAACGGGGTGTACCCACATGGGCCCCATATGGGCATCACTTGGTTACCATTGGACTTGCCCCAAACTCAATCTTCTGATGGGGTATGCCCTATGAAATTTCTATAGGGATGGAGACTTTGGTCAACGTCGGATTAAAACATTCATCCATTTTCGTTGAAAATTGGCCAAGTTATCACGTTTTGAAAATTGCTATTATATATATAATTTTTTTCACGAAATTCAAGTGTTGCTTTTTTTTCCGTCAGTGTATGATTTCGCATAATGCTAATCAGCTTCATAACGCAATTTTAAAAAGGCTGCGATGTTTTTGTACTCTGGGACGGTCTATATCCCACACGGACGAAAATATATTCCTAAAATATATGGCAAAATATATAAAATATATTTCGGCAAAAAACTGTATAATTCGTATATATTTTATATATATTTATTGCATACAAGCAGTGAAATATATACAAATATATATACATTTATATATTATATATATTTTTTGCGGCAAAAAGTTATATATTTACGCATATATTTAAAAAATATATTTTCGACCGTGTGGGATATTACGTAACACTATGCAAAAAGGGCAAATATATATGATGCTATATAATAAAGGACATAATCACAAAACACCATTAAATACATGGATGGTCCCTATGTTCACCTTTCGGTTTATTTGTCTCCTGCATCTCCCCTTGATAATGACCGTTCTTTTAATCTTTTGTATTGTTAAAAAAAGCAGGTTTATATAATGTATATAATTATATTTTATAAAGTAGAAATATAAATGTACTATTTTGTATAGTAATAATAATAAATAATCATAAAAGATACTACATAAATATAATTAGGAAAAAATGAAATGAATAAGATTTCAAATAATTCGTAATTGCCAAAGGTATCAGAGGTAATAAAAAAACTTCAATTTAAGAGCTTGCATTTCAAAAAGTTTTTTACGAAATTTGTATCTCCAAATATTAAATAATTCAATTGAGCAATGGAATTTGTATCCGAAGAAAATGGAATAAGAAAATCCTAAATGCCAACAGGCAAAGCAAGAGCTATTAAAATTCTTTTTGCATGCAGAAGTTGGCGCCTCTGTAAGTTTAGATCATTCAGAATAGAGAATAGCAGTTTGAGTGGGAAAATATGAAACACGAAGAAAAAGAAAAGGAAAAGACGCGGTATAGTATGACGTAAAGTGCATACTGCGTTCGTAAAAATGCGCACTTTTGTGAGGCATTTAAAATGGTTCTCTCTATTTACATAATTCAATCCCGTGATAATTGTCACAGCAATTCTAATTCGGCTGATTAGACGGAAACAAAAGCCTTAAGTTGCCTTAATTTATCATTTAATTTAGAATGGCGCTCATTATGCAAATAAGCAGTTTTGTGTACGCGGCCAACTTTTTTGTCGCTAAAAGCTGCGACGAGTCGTTAACTGCAAATTTTAGGGGACAATAAAGTTCGGGTATCGCTTTGGAAAATTGGCGGGACACTAGTGCATGCTACGTGGAACTCCTATAACGACCTATATTGCGCCATAAACTGGTTGGTAACAATATCCCCGCGCGGTGATGGCAGCGTGAAAACATAAGCGTTTGTCCTGCTTCCAGGAAGTGCGAATATTTATTAAGTCGTGACTCCTGGGAATTGTCCCTAAACTCAAAACTTTGCTCTGCTCATTAATTTATCTAAATAGTCTCGAACACATAACACCCGAGCTAATACACTTAAACATTTCGACACTTTGCTGTGTGGAACGTAATGTTGAAACAAATCATGTGCATCAAACAGACATTCAGACCCGACGACGAATCTGCATTTCCAACCCTCATTTTTTAATCACGAGATTGCAATAACTGAGTATTCATAATTTACATTTGCGAACACTCTCACGTAACAATTAATCAAACCTGCGAAAAATCATGACATTTGAATCAAATGTAAGACATTTAAGTGAAAGCAGCAGAAATAATTTTATGCTACTCATTTGATCGCTTTTTTATACTACTCTTATTAATAACTATGCTAAAATTGAAAATGTTTGTTGATATTTGAAATTCAAAATTCATTCTCGCATTCTCCAGTTTTCCACAACAAGTTTAAAGCACCCGAAAGTTCATTATTAATTTTATAAGTGAGACCGCGATTCTTTATTATTTGCGCAGCCGACTTTCCGCCACGAACTTTTTCCTGTTGACGTTTCGAGAGCCTACGACCTGTAAGGCTTTTTCATAAATTAAACATGAGCGTCTTTCGTGGCATGTTTTCGGGCGTTGCGGGATGTTTGCGCTTATTTATCGTGCGCATGGCTCTTAATAACAATAAATTCGGCGCGGCGTCCTTGTCGTGCGATTTATGCACCTTTACAGAAATTGCGCGGAAAGCCACGACCGTGAAATCGCGCGTCCTCATCGAGCGCCGGCAAAAACAGTGGCGCCAATTTGCAATCCGCTGATTAAGAATAAGACACACTTTCTCCGTGACCGGTGTTTTTTGAAAGTGCTGCATTTTGCTCTCACGCTGCAAAATGCAAGAGTCGCGCAGGCGCTGAAACCACGGGGAAAGCTCTCTTTTAGTCTCGGTGCATTTTGCGGCGCGAGCACTGAATAATTGAATTGTGTTGTTGCACGGCGTAACGGGATAAGAAGCACGAAAAAGCACAATGTGTGTAGTGCGAAATAAATTCGTTTGTTAAGCAAATTATCATGTGAGAGGTGTTGCTAAATGACAGTTATTAAGAGAAAAATGACTTGTAACAATTTTTAGCATTTTCGAGGAAAAAGTGTGTTTGCTGAATGAAAAGCAAATAGTTGTTTGGGGATGATTTCTTATTGGATCACTCTTAGAGATCTTTCGTTTATGTCGGAAAGAAATTCTGTTTGCAACGCCTTCCTGCTGTTACGAAATGATTTCATTTTGTGTCATCATGAAATCCGTTCAGCACAGAAGGATTCATGTTATCATTTCTGTGTTGAATGGATTTTATGCTGTCACAAAATGAAATCAGTTCGAAACATAAGACGAACCGAGTAAAACCGTTTTGTTTCGAGGCACTTTTCGTGACTACTGTATCAAATTGTTTCAAAATGAGACACTTGTTTTATAGTGTATTTCGTGTAGTATATGTACGTGAATTTACTGCAGAGAAAGAAAATATTAGAGAGATGTTGTGTGAAGCAGGGACAGAAGTGGATTGGCTGATGGAATATTGGAAAAAGATATGAAAAGTCGAACGTTAACGAAAAATCTATGTAAAGGAAGATGTGATTGAATTAATGCAACAGGCGGTAAACGGAAGTCTCTCTCGCCAAAGCATTGCAATTCTAAATATAAGTGGGACTGAGGAATGGCAATAGCATCACTGTGAAAACGAGTGTTTTGAAAGCGTTCTGTTAATGACATTTTAGGTATTCTCCATAAGGTTTAACATTGAAAAACTTTAAATGAACTCCATTAAAATTAACTGGAATTTAAATGTTCTAAAAATGTTAATGAAGTGTTCTCTGAAGAATATTGTATTTTCAGTGATGAAAAGCGAGTTTAGTGGTAAAGGAACTAAGAAGGGAAAATGGGTAAGTTAGGTTCGAGGGTTTAAAACTAAATTAAAGGCTGTATATGTGTGCTGTTTAGAAAAAAGAGTTCAGTATTATTATTGTAGAACATGCACCAAAATGTATTAGTGCGAGTAATAGTTAAAGTCTGGATCATGATCGCCAGCCTGTGGCATACTAACGTCATACTCTTGCCATTCTGTTGCCAGACTAAAAGTCAAGCATCGAGATGGCAAGAAGATGGCAACGATGTGGCATTAGTATGGCAACAGTCTGACTCACGATTATGATCCAGCCTGATGCCGTACACGGAAAAAAACTGGACAGTAGTACTACTGTCCGGCGCAGTGATCAGTGCTGTCCGTCATTTAGATGTCTTAAAGCAGTAACCAGTATTGTCAGAATAGTACTGAGTAGTGTATTGGACAGCACTCACTACTGTCCGGACAGTGCTCACACAGTAAAAAACAGG